>PVJI01005279.1:0-98498 GCA_004026765.1 Micronycteris hirsuta | reverse complement strand
GGGCATGTCAAAATCTCAAATGCACCTCTACCGCCCCCTCTACCGTTCAATCTGTAGAGTGTTTAAATTATACATACTTGGTATTTAGGCCAAACGTGGTTAAAATAAACACTATGACAGAGACGATGAACCTGAGCAAATAGCAAAGTATCACACTTCCTCATTAGCTAGTGTAGCATTGTTGCATTAACACTAATAGGTTTGTAATTTGTGTAATAGAATTCTAAAATTTTATTAAGTTTAAATGGTGAGGTTATATTTGTTATAGAGTAATTGGGAAATTATTGAGATCTGAAGAAAGCAACCATGATTTTTGGATTTATTTCAACTATCTCTTGCTACATAACTAACTGCCCCCAGATTTAGTAGTTGAGTAGGTTCAGAAGGGTATCGCTTGGGTCTCTTAGGCAGCTTCAGTCAGGTGGCAGCTGGGGCTAAAGTCATCTGGAGGCCTCACTGAGACAATTGGACACTGGACAGCTAGGCTCCTCTCCCTGTCTGTGGAACATCATATTCTCTCTTCTCCGTTTATCTCTGGTAGGTGAGCTGTTTACGTGGTCTCTCAAGAGATCTCAAGAAAACAAAAATGGAAAAATATAGGCCGTCTTAAGATTTAGAAGCAAGAATGACACAGTGTCTAATCACCTTGTTCTACTGATAAAAGCAAATCACAGGGTCATCCAACCAGCCTCATGGGAGAGGACAATACAATGGGGTGAAAGCCAGCAATGGTGGGTTATCGGGGGCCTTGTTTGGAAATTAGTTGCAACAGGGGTCACTAGGGACTCCTTTAATTGAGTAGCTTCAAGAAGGAATGGACAGTATGTTGAAAGGAGGAAAAGAAACAGCATATGATTTAAACAAGGTGACAATTAGCTACACGTACGTGATCATATTCCCTGTACACAGAACCCATTCCCCTTGCAGTTCAGTGTATTCTAATTTTCATGAAATAGCATGTTGCATGTCAAAACAGTTTTTGTCCACTGACTTCTCTGTGGTGATTGTTTTTGTGGAAGTATCACTGTCTAACACACTACCTTCTTCTAAGTCCTGAAACGAATGTGCTAAGATCACCGTGACACTGCCCATTCTATAGTATGCATCGGCTGACCCTAAAGCACATGTAAGTCATGTTAAAGATGTTTATTTCCATAAAGAGTCCACCAAAAAACACCACATTCTTAGGTTAAGGTCAAAATGTAGCACCCAGATAGCACTGACTTTCAAGATATGCAGAGAACATGATGAGGTGTTTCTTCCATGACAGAATAGACAGCATATGCCAAAGGGGGTTGGGATATTGAAAAGCACTCATAATAAATGAAGCACAGAAGGAATGTGTGGACTTGAAAAAGGTTAAGAGAAACCACCCAAGAAATACGGAAAGTTGATATCCCACTTCCTGTCTGCCCATCTGGGATCGTTCCTTGTTTATTATTTCGGGAACAATATTCCTACATATGTGTGCTGCACTAGCAGAGCACAAGGGAGAGCAGTAGAGCTGGCAAGTCAGCAAATACATTGATGATGGAACCACTCCGTTTGTTAGAGTTCCATTTCCTGCTTTGAGCAATGTGGTATGTGAGTGTGTACGTATTTTAAAGAGCTGGTGTATGTTTACCTGTATTCTAAGAACATCCACAGGAGGAAAAAGTTGTGGGACCTCCATTTAGACAGACACCCTCTTTGAATTTTCTAGTTTTCAGTGCCATACTCTCCCTTAACCTCTGCTGAAAGAGGTCAGATGTGCCTCTTTGGTTCACTTTCTATAGGGAATTGTCCTCTGCTCTTTTGGCTGGGGAGTTGGGAAGTGAGTTGAGTGGGTGGGGAGAGGTAATGATGGTTGTATGGGCATAATGTAGAAGAATAGCAGACCCGAGTTTCCCACGGCCAACTTCACTTGCCCACGGTTCAGCATAAAAATATCAACCAATCTTTTGGCTTTCGTATATTTGAAAGTCAAGTATACCTGGCTGTGTGTAAAAGCTGAGCTTCTAAAGAGGTTTTATGGAGCAAATTGTCTTTGTTCACACTGTTTCTCTCATTGCAGTCAAAGTATATCTTTCCTCACATCCTTAAGTCAGTTATCACTCTTCCCACTGAATTACTTCTTCCAAAAATGTTTTTAAAAACTCTGCTGTGCCTATTGCTGTTGATGCAAATGCCTGTTTTATTTTTAAGAACCATTTCAGTGGGCCCTGGCTGGTGTAGCTCAGTGGATTGAGCGCGGGCTGGGAACCAGACGGTCCCGGTTCGATTCCCAGTCGGGGCACATGCCTGGGTTGCAGGCCAGGTCCCCGTGAGGGCCATGTGAGAGGCAACCATACATTGCTGTTTCTCTCCCTGTCTTTCTCCCTCCCTTCCCCTCTCTCTGAAAATAAATAAATAAAACCTTTAAAAAAAAAAAAAAAAAAAAGAACCATTTCAGTGGGACTTTAGAAAGGGTAAATGACTAATACTTATGTTAAAGTCAGAGTTTTTAGATGATATTGTTCTTTTTTGCTATATACCCTAGAGATAGTTTCATAAATTTGAGGAGTTAACTTTAATAAGCCAAGAAGAAAAGTCACAAGTTCTTTCCTGGTTGAACATTCATTCAAACTTCTTTGGTAGGTTTCTTCTCAATGTGTTTCCAGTTATTTTTTTTAATAAAATCTTTTACAAGGAGCATGTAGGTTATTAGAAAAAATAATTCAATATTGATCACCACACATTTTTTATTTAATAGGAAAAACTATCAAGAGTAATGTAAAAATGTTCTCATAATACTTTTATCACTCACTACCTTTTAATTACGTGAAAAGTAAGATCCTGACCTAGAAATCACTTTAGTAATGTTCTAAAGACCAATAGTCTAAATATACTGCCAAATAATTGGTGCTGGAAGATTATCTGATAATCTATAACTTCCATTCCCACATATTTGTTTCAGGTTTCAGATAATACTGGTACTATTTGCCATATCATATGATTTTAAATTATGCTATTTTTGCAGAGGGAGAAATATTTTGCTTTAAAAGGTATCATGAATAACTAAAATAAATTGTTTTCTTATTGTAAAAAAATAACAATATCAATTAATAAAAACTGAAAATAATTTGAATGAGATAATTGTTTACTTTAAAGTGAATGTGACTAAATATTTTAAATAATAGTTTATCCACTCATGCAGTTGTACTAACAACAAAACAATATTAACAACTAAACTATTGTCAGATTCACTCTAGGGTTCTTTTATGACAAAGTAAGTGAAAATGCCGTGGGTCAAAGTAATTAAGTGATTTCAAAACTTCCTTCCCATCCCAAGGATTGCATACCTAGCTCACATGCTCTCACATTGCTCACACATAATTTTTAAAACATGTGATTACATTTCTATTAGGCCAAGACTTATAAATTTTATAACAAAATGTCTCTTTTATCATCTCTTCTCTAGGCTTTTCAATGAAAATTTAGTTACAGTTAAATTCTTTGAAATAAATAATCGAGTAAATGCAGGAAATCATCTGTGTCGGAACCGGAAATAGTTAGCTGTGTCAGAAGTTGACATTGTTTAGCTCTAAGTGGCAAACTATTCAACAGGGGAACATTGCAACCTGGTAAGGAGAAAATAGAAAGAGATAATTCATATACAAAGTAGGTCACGGTTTAAAGAATACAAGTCAATATTTTTAGTAAACTCACAGTATTATTAAATCACCACCACAATGAAATTATACATTTTTATCTCCTCTAAAGAAATCTTGCGCAGCTTAAGCAGCCAACTTTTCTTTCCCCTGGCCACAGCTAAGCAACCAGTAATATACTGTCTGTCTCTTATCAATCTGCCCATCCTGGCCAATTTCTAGGGAGTTTGAAATATTTTAACATAATTAAATTGTTTTGCCACAGCAAGAGATTGCTGAGCTACTTAATCTCTCATTCTTTAAAACCTGTTTCTGCAGTTGTTCAGACTCACTTTTATTAAGTATGCTAATTCAGATGACATTTTTTGAATAATTTTAACACAAATTTTAAATGTGTATTTTAGAAGACAGGGAAACAATTGGTTTCTTTTGTCATAGGCAGAAACACAGCCTCCTAAATGTATCTATGTTGTAATTCCCAGCACTTGTGAATTCCAAATGTTTCCTGGCAAAGTAGGGTTAAGGTTGCAGGGGAATTAAGGTTGTTAATCAGCTGACTTTACAATAGGGGGATTAGGCTCCATAACCTTTATCAGTCCAGTGTAACCACAGAGTCCTTAAATGTGGACGGAGGGAGAACCAAGAACCAAGAGTCTGCATCTGAGGAATGTGATGTGAGAAAGATGAAATCACAGGTTAAGGAATGTGGGGGATCTCTAAAAATAGTAAAAGTAGAAAACAAATTTTCTCTTAAAACCACCAGAAAGGAATGAAGCCCTCCGGCATCCCAATTTTTAGCACGATGAAACATTCTAGTCTTCCCAAATGCAGGTCTGTGTTACTTGTGCTACCAAGTGTGAGCTTATCTATCCCAGCGGCAATAGGAATCTCCCAAAAACACTAATTCATTTTGAAATTTAAATAAAAAACAACCTCACCAAGGCAGAGAGTATACAACAGAATAACCCAAAAATCTTTGAATTAAGAAGAACTTCAGTTTAATAATTCAATACCTGTAAAATAGATTGAGTTTTAGGTTTGAAGAAATCTTTCATTTTATAAATGTAAATTTATACATATTTCCAGTACATAGCCCAAAATTATAGCTAATTCTTACTAAACCTTTTGTGTATATTGGCATATGGGAAGATCTCACACGTCACATCACTTGCTAAATTTTTGAAATAAATATTTTCGGAGTATGCTGTCAATGTGCTATAATCTAATAATTATATGAAATGTCTGACAGAAGATGAAAACCATTGAGTTGAATATGTGAGACAAGAAGTATCAGGAAGGAAACTTAAAGCAAAGGAAACATATAATCTAAGTTTTGATCATTGCACTTAAAACACAATGTATGCGGAACCAGAAAGGTGCTGATAAAAATATTTTTAAAGAAACGAATTATTAAAAACCATTATTTTAAGATGATTACTTTTTCACATGAAAATTTGTCACTTTTATAAGAAATTCGTATTTTGAGGAAAATTATTATATTCCTTGTATACTTTGTATTTATCAAATGCAAAGATTCTTCACAAATACATCAAATGCTAACGATCATTTACAATATGAGATGCTTTTCTTGAACATAAACACACTATAACTGCACCAGTTGAAGCCAGTGAACTTAGCGAGACTTACCTTTCCACCACATTTCATCAATGATTGAATGAACCTCAGTAGGTTTGGGGCTGGAGATGAGACACTGGTTATGGGAGACTCAAAAAACCATCACCGACTCAGATTACGGCTCAGTACTTTACATGGTGGTTTTATTAAATTTATTTCATCACTTTCTACACTAAATCTTGTTCTGGAGCATCTTTGTATATTTATTTACTGTGGAATATTGTGATAGAAGCAGGTGACAAGCTGATTAAGACTATGTTCTTAAAACTCACGTATTACTTCACACTTCAGTTTTGTGAAATACAATGCATTTGAGGCATGGAATCAGGGCCCCAGAACCTACTGTTGCCCTTTTGGCGGTCATTTTCATCTCTGGACTCTTTTTGTTGATAGTCCACCTTCTCTATTCCAGGGAACAGCAGATGGTTACATTACTATGAAATAGTTTTCTACCCTCTTTGTCATCGATTAACCGTGGATCGTGGTTCTAAGAAGTAGTTCTAGTACTTTTTTTTTGCCATCTTACTGTCAGAACAGAGATTAAAGTAACTTTTTTGTTGTTGTACTTAAACAACTTGTGTAATTCTTATTTTTCTGAGACTTCTGTTTCTCATTAATATTTGTCTTTGGTTATGTCTTCTCATTTCCATCTTTTGTACATTTCATTTCAGTTTCTTAAAGCTGTGCTTGTTGGAGAGCTCCCTGGACTTGCATCCTATTGCTTTAGGCACCTCTTTTTTCCATCATGAAAACAAATTGTAGCTGCATAATCAGAAATGTGTTGAGAGCTTCTCAACTTTCTTGAGGCACTTTCCCTCTTTCTGTCTCAAAAGATGGAATAACCCAATAGTCTCTCAGCCACATTTCTATCGCTTTCCTGTGTCTCTTCCTGTTGCTTTCTTTCCCAAAGACTAGAATAGTATGCAGTTTTTCACAGATACCGCTTAACCAATGCAACTGTACATTTTCATTTTTCTACATGTAATTTGATCTTGGTCCAATATATTATATTTTCTACTTATAACCATCTTGACACTCATTTTGATTGCTTTTCCATCTTCAAACTTTTAAAAATATGTGTTTTTTTTATCTATGTTCTCTTCATTTACTTTAAGTTAGAGTGTAGAAAGCAAAACTCATGACATTTTTCTTTTCTTGAAAATATGTAAGTATTCATCACTTTAAATGTGAAGGCATTTGAGGAGTTGCGGTCATTTCTTATGATGCAGCATAGGAGATAGCTAATAGTTGAAAAATTCTGGAAATCTATCCTTGTATCTTCAGCTCAAAGTGGGTGAAGTGTTCTATTTATATATTTCCATGTAATTCTCTACACACCATAAATAAAAGCATTGCTACATTGCATTTCAATTACCTGATTATTTGGTTTCCATCTTTGTATTACTGTTGTCTTGTTGGTGCATGATAGATAAATTAATCAGCTTACTGTATAATTAATACAATTGATGGAAATAGACATAAAACTTGATAATTGATTAAATGTGGTGGAAAAGTAAACAGGGAATCTATAACCATTCAGAGGTTTCTAAATTAGTGAATAGGTAGAAAATAAGAACATGAGCCCGGCTGGGGAAGCTCAGTGGACTGAGCGCGGGCTGGGAACCAGAGGGTCCCGGTTCGATTCCCAGTTGGGGCACATGCCTGGGTTGCGGGCCAGGTCCCCAGTGAGGACCATGTGAGAGGCAACCATACATTGCTCCTTCTCCTCTCTCTGAAAATAAATAAATAAAATCTTAAAGAAAAAAAGATGTGACAAAAAAAAAGAAAATAAGAACATGAACTAAAATTTAAGATACAGGTAGAAAATTTATTACAAGTGTTTGTGGAGATTTTGTTATTATTTTCTATTGTTCTACTGTCTGACCTAATATCTAATTTTAGTAGTCTGTACTTCCCCTTAGTTTTATTTTTTTGAATTGTCAATTTTTTATTGTATTTTTCCATAACATCTAGTCTACTTATATGCCTCCCCCAGCAATCAGCACACTATTGTCCATGCCCATGAGTCCTCTTCACTTTTTTTCTCAATCCCCCCACATCCTAACCTCCCCTCACTCCTGCTATCATCCTGCTCTTCATTTGTGAGTCTGTCTCCATTTTCCTTGTTAGTTCATTAGATTCCATATATGAGTGAAATCATATGGTATTCATCTTTCTCTGACTGGCTTATTTTATTTAGCATAATGTTTTCCAGATCCATCCATACCATCACAAAGGCTCAATTTTTCTTTTCTCATCATGGCCAAGTAGTGTTTCATTGTGTAAATATCCCATAGCTGTTTTATCCACCCATCTACTAATGGACACTTGGGCTACTTCCATATCTTGGTGACTGTAAATAACACTGCAATGAACATAAGGGTGCTTATGTCCTTTCAAATTAATGTTTTGGGTTCCTTCAGATGTATTCCCAGAAGTGGGATTCCTAGGTCAAAAGGCAGACCCGTTTTTAATTATTTGATGTGTCTCTATACTGCTGTCCACAGTGGCTGCACCAATCTGCTTCCCCACCATCAGTGCAAAAGGGCTCCCTTTCCCTACATCCTCGCCTACTCTTCATATTTGTTGGTCTATTGATGATGGCCATTCTGACAGATGTGAGATGATATCTCATTATGGTTTTAATTTTCATTTCCCTGATTTTTAGTGACGTTGAGCATCTTTTCATATGTCTATCGGCCATCTGTATGTCCTCTTTGGAGAAGTATCTGTTCAAATCCTTTGCCCATGTTTTAATTGGGTGATTTGGGTTTTTTTTAATGTGTTGAGTTTTGCAAGTTCTTTATAAATTTTGGGTATTAACACTTTATCAGACATATCAGCAAATATGTTCTCCCATTCAGTGTGTTGTCTTTTTATTTTGTTGATGTTTTCCTTTGCAGCACAAAAACTTTTTAGTTTTATGTAGTCACATATGTTTATTTATTTATTTTTGTTTGTTTCCCTTGCCTGGGAAGATATATTTGATAAAATATTGCTACGAGCAATGTCTGAGATTTTACTGCCTATGTTTTCTTGTAGGATTTTTATGGTTTCAGGTTTAACATGAACATATTTAATCCATTTTGAAATTATTCTTGTGTGTGGTGTAAGAAGCTATTTTAGTTTCATTTTTGTCCACGTGTCTGTCCAATTTTCCTAACACCATTTATTGAATAAACTCTCATTGTATATGTTTACTTCATCTATTGAATATTAACTGACAGTAAAGTTGTGGGTTTATTTCTGGGCCCTCTGTTCCATTGACTATGTGTCTGTTTTTATGCCAGTACCATGCTGTTTTGATTAGTATGCCCTTATAGTTTAGTCTGATATTAGGTAGCATTTTTCCTCCAACTTTGTACTTCTTCCTGAGGGTCACTATTATTATCTATGACCTTTTGTTATTCCATATAAATTGTTGAAATATTCATTCTAGCTCTGTGAAATATGTCATTGGAACCTTGATAGGAATTGTGTTGAATCTACACGTTGCTTTGGTAGTATGGACATTTTAATGATATTAATTCTTCTTATCCATGAACATGGTATGTGCTCCCACTTATTTGTATCTTCTTCAGTTTCTTTCTTCAGTGTCTTATAATTTTCTGAGTACAGGTCTTTTGCATCCTTGGTGAGATTTATTCCTAGGTATTTTATTTGTTTGAAACAATTGTGTATGGGAATGTCTTCTTAATTTCCTTTTCCGTTAGGACATTATTGACATTTAACAATGCAACCAGTTTCTGGATATTAACTTTGTATTCTGCTACTTTGCTTGCTACCTTGCTAGATCAATTTATCAGTTCTAGTAGTGTCTTGGTGGAATATTTGGGGTTCTCTATATACTGTATCATGTCATGTACAAATAAAGACAGTTTTAACTCTTCCCTTCCAGTTTGGATGCCTTTTATTTCTTCTTCTTGTCTAATCACTGTGGTTAGGACTTCCAGTACTATGTTGAATAAGAGAGGTGAAAGAAGACATCCTTGTCTTGTACTCGATTTTAAGGAGAATGCTTGTTTTTTGCCCATTGAGTATTATGCCGGCAATGGGTTTGTTATATATGGCTTTTATTATGTTTAGATGTTTTCCCTCTATTCCCACTTTTGCTAGAGTTTTTATCATAAATTAGGCACTTATATAGGCACTTATATAAGGCACTTTCTATATCTATTCATATGATCATGTGGTTTTTATCCTTCATTTGGTTTTGTGGTGAATCACATTTATTGATTTGCAAATGTTGCATCATCCTTGCATTCCTGGACTATATCTCACTTGATCATGGTGAATTATCTCTTTGATGCATTCTATATTTGGTATATCAATATATTGTTGAGGATTTTAGCATCTATGTTCACTATGCATATCGGCCTATAATTTTTTTATGATGTTTTCATCAGGTTTTGGATTTAGGATAATGTTGGTCTTGTAAAATAAGGTTGGGGGCCTTCCCTCCTCTTCAATTTGCTGAAATAATTTGAGAAGGAAAGGTGTTAGTTCTTCTCAAAATATTTGGTAACGTTCGCCTGTAAAACCATCCAGTCCAGGACTTTTGCTGTTGGGAGGTTTTTGATAACTGCTTCAATTTCATTAGATGTAACCTGACTATTCTGATCATCTTATTCTTCCTGGTTTAGTTTTGGAAGATTGTATGTTTCTAGGAATTAGTCCATTTCATCCAGGTTTTCCAAATTGTTGTCATATAGTTGTTCATATTATTTTCTTACGAAGTTTTCACAAACATTGTATTCTTTGGTGTCAACTGTTATTTCTCCTCTTTCATTTATGCTTTTATTTTTTGTGATCCTCTCTCTCTCTTTTTTCCTTGATAAGTCTGGTTAAAGGTTTTTCAATCTTATTATCTTTTAAAAGAACCAGTTCTTGGATTCAGTGGCCTTCTGTATAATTTTTAGTCTACATTTCATTTACTAGTGAACACTCCAGCTAGTGTCCAGGTGGTTATCCAGTATGATTTTTCTATGATGTAGTTGTAATTCCAGGTTAGTCCTGGGAGGAGGTTGGTGTAGCTTCCACTTACTCCTCCACCGTCTTGGGGCTCTTCCATAGTTCTTTACTGTCTTGCACCACAGTTTGTGAGTACAGAAAAAGTTGTTAGACAACGAGAACAGGAAGTTGTTAGAAATGACTCTCTAGCTGGGACAAATAAGAAATCTGATGTTTGGGTAACATTTCACCCAACATTTAACATTTGGGATAAATTTTTCTTTTATGTTATTAAAGTCCACATTATTTACTCACATAAGCCTTGGATTATAGAATTAGATTTGAACAAGAGAACAACTGAATTAAATACAGTCTGAATCAAGGGATTCATAAGAATTATACCAGGAATGGTTCGAGCCTAAGTTATACACTATTTATAAATGACCATATGGTATCATGTTCATATTATAAGTGTTTATGGTCTTATCAATGAGTTTTGCTGTTTTTATCCTTTGAGAGAAATGTGCACACAGAACAATATATGTGCGATGAAATTTTTGGACAAATTCTGATTTAATCTCATGTATGGTTGAATTATTGTGGATCTTTTTACTCCTACATTTGTTATATTTATGAAAATTTCTAATAATAAAATGCATTATAAATCACTCAAAGAACATTATTAAATTCCAAGTTTAAATTCTAAAGAAACCATTTTTTGTAAACATAATGGTATTTTCCTATGAAAATGTCAAATTTAATAAATTATATCTATATTTGCCATTAATGTGCAAACTTTAAGTGTATTAAAATAAAATAAGGACATGTTTATTAACTCTATATTCATTTATTCATTCATATGCACCTAACTCTTTTCTTCCTTCTACATTATTGACTATCAAACACATTCATCTTTCAAATCTCAAGTCAAGCTCCCTCCAATGAGGTGTTCTTTCATTATTTCATATCTAATTATCTCTTCCATAAATGTATTAAGTCCAAAGAAGATTTCCCCTGTAGAATTATGATATGTATTATAATTACTAGTTTCTGTTTGCATAAACTTTCTGATTTGGGACTATGTCATTTCATATTTACATTTTTATATACTGGCACAACAGAAGACACAAATATATCTCCATAAAAATGAAAAAAATAAAAGTATAGTTGGATTGAGTAGCATTACAATAAAATATAATAGTAAAAAACAGACTCATAACTCTTTGTAAGAACAAATTAATTAACTTCACTTGTTTAGAATCTTGGACAAAGTACATCATAGCATAAAGTGAAAGAATGATTCCAAGCAGGAAATAGTCATCTAGTATATTCACAAACATTCAAAAAAGCAAAGCCATCTGGTATAAAGAAGAATTTCAGCCAAGAATTGGCAAAAAAAATATTGGTTTGACAACCTTAACATAAAAGCAACTTATTTTTAATGCCAACTTCTCATGCCTTGCCAGTTCAGAATCACTTCTCTCTGAGAGTGGAATTTTAGTCTCATTGGAATCTGATTTTTAAAACAGACCATCTTATATTATCAGGATTAATGGAAATATATTTAGTCAAAGTGCCAAGTTGTGATGACAGACTAATCTAGAGCACTACTTGCCAAATGGACGTAAACTGTACAAGCTAATAACTGTGGGAAAGAGTATCAGCCATTAGAATCTGTGACTCAAGCACAGTGCAAACAGCACCAGCTGACACTGGGAACTGATCATCATAAAGTATCTTAATGAGGATTTTGTCATTATTTCCTGTGGAAAAAAAATTTTTTTTCTTGTCACGGTGACTTAGGAAAGTCAGAAAGAGCTCTCCAGAAACCGTAAATCAGCATGGATAGTCTACACTACAGAGCTTTTGTTCTACCTAAGAACATCAACCTCATAACAGAAATTGAAAGTGACTAAATCCTTTTGTATTACTTCAAGACATCATTTTGTATCCATCTAATAACACCATGATATAAATCATTGATTATTCTTTAGTGCAAAAATCAGTGACTTTAATTTTTGCCTTTTTCTTTATGTTTCTAATGAATGAAGGCTAAAATAGAAAATAAAGCAATGACTTCTCTTTTTTAAATAAAGAAAGGCCTCATTCTATGATTTCCCAGTCCTTAACACAGATAACAGTAGCAATCTAGGAGTAATAAAGAAAATGTAGATGAGGATGCTCCTGGCTACATAGAGGTGGATTCTAAGAGATTGGCAATGTTAACTCTCTGATTTATGAACAATCAATCCCTCTTGTCTGCGAAAGGAGCCACTGTTCCTTGTTCTTCATTAAAGTGCTAGGAATAATGATTCTTAGAACAACAACAAAAATAAATAAATAAATAAAGAAAAGAAAATATAGCTTTTTTTTGGAGGGGGGAATTTGTTATTCGTTGATCTTTGGCCAATGAAAAACTATACTTTCTGATTCACATATACAGGGTTCGGAGAAAGATTTACAGTTTTAATACGAATAAATAATACAATATTTAATAAATAATTATACAAGAATAAACTGTGTTTTGCGTACTCACAAATCTAAGCCTATTTTTGCCAACTTGTATACTTAAAATTTTAATCATAATTATGAAATTTTGTATATTTTACAATCATTTATAAGCCCTAAAATACTTTCAGTAATTCATGTGAAGCTATAAGCTGGAAATGAGTAAGAATTTATTTTACCATTGACTAAGGTATACTTCATTTCATTAAGTAAGGGTGCAGAACAATTCTGTTGTCTGAGTTAATTCACTGTTAGACATTTAAATACATCATTTGCTATTTTCTTCATTTTAGTCCAGTAAAATGTTATCATTTAAAAATATAAACCCACTTATCTAAATGTAAATATGAAAGGATACTCGTTGTTTCCTACTCACAGATGCTGTGTCAAATATGTGCTTCTCTGCTTAATCCTTTCAAGAGCTCTTCATGGTCAATGTCATTACCAATGAGGAGACTGAGGCTTAGAAAAGTAAATCACTTGTGCAAGAATGTATAGCTACTAAGTGTACAACCTAAGACTTCCACATTCATTTTCTTAAATGGTCACCGTGACACATAATAAACTACCTGCACTACTAGTCTGCAGAAAAGTGTCATCTCACTGGAAATTCCTCTCCCAAGCTGAATTATAGAGGCAAGAAAATTCATGCCATCTAGAAGTTAAGTGAACACAAATATGACCCCATAATGGGTTTTCTACAAATACAAATAAAATTTATAGAATTGTTAAATCTATTTTTTTTCAAGATTTTATTTATTTATTTCAGAGAGAGGGGAAGGGAGGGAGAAAGAGTGGGAGAGAAACAGCAATGTATGGTTGCCTCTCACATGGCCCTCACTGGGGACCTGGCCCACAACCCAGGCATATGCCCTGATGGGGAATCAAACCGGGACCCACTGGTTCCCAGCCCGCGCTCAGACCACTGAACTACACCAGCCAGGTGTTAAATCTAATTTTTAAA
This sequence comes from Micronycteris hirsuta, assembly GCA_004026765.1. Classification (NCBI taxonomy): domain Eukaryota; kingdom Metazoa; phylum Chordata; class Mammalia; order Chiroptera; family Phyllostomidae; genus Micronycteris; species Micronycteris hirsuta. Next base: position 84,812 of record PVJI01005279.1, on the reverse strand, counting down.
TCTACTTGCAATGTATTGTAAAATAGCATTTGTTAATATAAACTGCAATTATATTAATATAAATATCAATATTTCTTGTGTATTAACATTAATTAAAATGTTTAATACATCATCTTAATTCTAAAATTCTATTTCTTTGAATTGATTTTCTCCTTTACTACAGAACTTATTAAAGTCATGAAATTTAAGCAAACAGAATCTGATCCAAATAAAGTAAATAGTTGAGATTAAAATACTGGGCAATTTCTATGATACTTCAAAGACTGAAGAACTGAAGGAGTATTCTTGCTGTTTTAAAACTACTTCCTCAACATTAGAAAGATATATTAACCTTTAGTTTTTGCTTTGAATCTCATACTACATTGAGGGTGTAATTGAATTACAAATGCAAATATACACAGATATTTTCTTTGCCTGGGAGCTGCTGAGTCAGTGATATTCATATACAGCATAATACAATTTTCCTCCTTACCAAATATCCAAAACAAAAATAGAAGCTCTCAACATTTAAACTTCATGAATTTTAATTTTTCTGTAACCTCTCAACAGCCATATGAGCTATTGGTATCATATATCTCTAATAGGATATTTATAACAACATACTTGCCATGGGGGATATTAGTAAACTCATAAACTACTAATAAAGTTTTATTACAATGCTCAGTCCTGGTGTTATCCCTAAGAAAGAATAACTACAATTACCACAAATAAATATACATGCAACTACTTTGCAAAAGTGAGGTTATAGAGTAGATAAAAAAATGATAATACTTAGAATTCTTTCCTGAACTCCCTTTCAACTATTAGGTAAAAATGCCAAAATTGTGAGTCATTTCTGGATAGCTACATGCATTCAGTTCTCATAATATAGTTCAAAGTCTCTACATAAAGCATATGCTTTAGTCTCCCGGTGGTCTTGGGGGACATGAACTACAGTAGCTTTCTTGGGATATGGTAGTGCAAGTAAAAATATGGAGTCATCCTTTTACTTGCCTTGGAGTCATCCAGATCTAGCTTGAAATCCCAGCTTCTTTAACTCTGTGCTATGGGCAGGGTAAGTAACCATCAAAGTCTGATACAGCATGCAAAGAGGAGGGGCTGATGCCTATTGTGCCTATTGTGATGTCTATTGTGCTCAGAAATCTCTGAAACCAGCAAGGCACCATGTGTTTGTTGACTGTGTCTACCATCAAAGAGAACCTTGTGCTGCCCTAGAGAGTTACAGTGATTACCAGAAGCCAAGTGTGAGAAGTAATGTTACATACTGCATGGAAAGAAATCACTAGGTCTTAGTTTTTCTGCTCTACATCTTTTTTCTGTCAAGAATGCTCTTGGATCCCTAGATTGCTTATTTTTAAAGCTAACTCACCTATATGAGTTGTTTATATGTGTGACCCTTTGATCATTTCTTTGGATTCAAATGGGAAATGATTCATTAGCTTGTCAAAAAGTGTTCTGTCTGAAAGGTAGATAAACCTTAATAATATACAAGACTTTTTATAATGAAATCCTTTTTTTATTGATCAAGGCTCAGTTTTGTCTACATATTTCCCAGTTCAACAGCTTTGTTTTAGATCCTTTCTTGGGAAACTACCGTTGTGCTTCCAAGAAATGTGTTACTAGTATTTCCCAAGACTACAAGTTCCCATATCCAAATCTAGCAGAAAAGAGAAAATAGCATTCTATAAATCTAATTGGATTTATAACTATGGGATCCTGTTCATCATGAATGGTGGTATTTATTTTAATTGTATTATGCCAGTCAGTCACATTTCTAAATATGGAGAGAAGGATTCATCTCAATAAAAGTATGACTGGAAAATCAGCCAACAAATATCAATCTCAGTCCAATTCTCTGACCACCCAATTTAAAACATTTCTTCTTTACATCAATAACTATTAAGAATTGTCAAGAAATATATAGATGCGTATATATATATGTATATATATTTTTTTAAATTTTTCCTAAAAAGGAAGATCAAAATTGATCTACTCTTATATTCAGTTCCATACCCAAAGTACCCAAATGATATGTAGACCTCTTTGTGCATTCTGGTCAATAGTCCCCAAGGTCTGAAATTTACCATTAACTAAGTTTAACTAAACCTAGAATGTCTAACATATTCTTATGGAAAAAGTGTAAGGCATCTATGATAAAAATTGCCAGCTGGAAACACATAATGGCCACAAGTTCATAACATGTATTACAGTCTGTTGGAAAAAAAAATAGTAAGCTATTCCTATACCATCATTTTTTTTTTTTTGGTTTTTGTTTTACAATATAGGGCTTTTGGTAGTGTTTTTGGATTTTGGAAGAATATTCCTTGGCTATTGCATTTTACTGCTTTCACTCTTTTTGACTCTCCTTTCATGGAGAAACTTTTCTTTCAGTAACTGACTCCATCCATATGCCTCCACTGTTACTGTTTCATAGGCCACTTTTGTTTGTTCAAGTTTTAAGGTTTAGGGATTGTTTTAGGTGTCAAGCAATCACATATTGTAACAGCCTGGACTAAGCTGTTCCTGACAAAAGAACCTATGGAAAAACTGAATAGGTTCCTCTTCTGTTCATTTCTGATCAATTTCTGAGGTATTCAGTGGTAATTTTGAGTCTAAAACAAGGCATGTTGAAATTCTCTTTTTTAAGTATTACATTTTTGACCTTTGCCCATTTCATTAGATTTTATTTCCTGGAATATGCCATTTTAATCTCTACCTAGAGGATATGTGAGTGCCAATAATTTACACTTGACCCTACAGGCATTCTGGTTGCATTTTCAAAATGATCCTGCTTATCATAAATGGTGGTGTTTATCAAGCAGAGAAGAGCCATTAGTGTATTAGGTTATTAGGCTAGGCTGCACATCATTTCACTCAGTTGCCTTGATTTACAGACCCAGGTAGAAAAATCTCACTGACAAAGCCATATTTTCTTCACTGGTGGTCACTTCCGTAATATGATTTTTTTAATTCTAAAAAGTTGCTAAAAGATTTAATAAGCAGCAATCAGACCCTAAGAGTGTTAAATTGTTCTGCCAAGATGCCTATTGTTGTAGTTTAAAGAGGCACATCATGTGTTATAAGATACATTAAGCCATAGTTTATAATGGTGGAAATAGGTTTGTTGCTCTCTCTGTTCAGGAAGATCATCACTACTTTCACCAAGGAAGAATGAAGCCGCGTGGCAGGATATCATTTCATTTCAACAAGCTCAGTGCAAACAGGTGGGTATGCTAATTGTTAGAGAACTATAAACAACTCATATAATGCATCCCAATAGTAAAATCCCATAGCCTAAACCAAGACAAAAGCATTCAGATGTTGACTGCTACTAAGTACAAGATTAAAATTAACATAGGGAGAAAAGAAAAGGAAGAAGGAATATGTAGAGTAGAGTAGAGTAGCAGGCTAACAGGTTGGAAAGCAATAGATGATAGAGGCTGTGGGGATTAAAAGTGTTCAGTTGATCCCCGTTACTTAATAGTGAAGGTTTCCGTAACCAAGACGAATAGTTAACAATGATCAAATACGGCTCTTTTTGGGTCCACCACTTAACTGCATCTCCCAAGCTTTCTTAAAGTGATCATTTCCCTCAGATCTAACCAATGAAAGGTAAGACGAAGTTTTCTGACTCCTCCTCCCCTCTTCCCAAATAAACAAACTTCCATAAAAAGTCCCCCATGCTTTTTCTCCTTCCTAGTGAAGGGACAGGGAAAACTGATAATCTAGGAAATCACAGCTTGAAAGTGAGAGAACAGACTTCACCCTGGGTTTCTGAAATGTGAAGCAGACCACCGCCTTCAGCTGGGTACTGCCAAAGACTCACATTAAAAAAAAAAAAAAAGAAAAAAGAAAATTCTGTTGCATAGTCCCATATGTGTTTGATTCCAACTGGCACTGCTGCCTAGCCTACACTTATTGATAGAGAAACCAGTGTTGATATCTGACTGTGATATGGTAGGGAATTATTAACCTGATATCAGAGACTACAAAAGATTTTCATGTCATGGAGTGATTAAAAACACTTTGCAACACTATGATTTCAGTAATTCAGAAGGCAAAGAATTTATTATTACTGTAGTTCTACGGTAAGAAAAATCGCAGCCCATCCGGATATACATTTAGTATGTGTTGATTCCATTGTTGCATTTAGCACAGTTTTACAAAAATAAATTAGTTTAGGTAAGGACTGACTGTTTGGGAGCAGAGATATAAGGGGACAAGAGTTAAGGAATTAAAAGCTTTGCAGAGGTGGAAAAGTTAACTGCTCCTGGACTTCAAAGTATAGAATATAAAGTTCTTTGCCTAATCATATCCTTTTATATAGTCTCAAAGTTGAATGACTCATGTTAAAATTAGACATGAGGGAAATGAAGCAAAAATAAAATTAATTCTAAGAATTCTTTCCTGGAAATAAATTTAATGAAAATTACCGGCAAGTGGTACTGAATGGAAGATTATCTATATATATAAAATATATAAAATATATATATAAAATATATAAATATATTTATATAAAATATATGAAAATATATAATATATATAAAATATAATATTATGTAATATACAAAATACCTATTGAATTCTTTTTGAGGAAAATCATGAAACTGACCTTCAACATTCTGTGGTTGGGAAAACATGGGCTGTAAACAGAATACAGCTGGCATGATTTGTACTCTCTAATGACTACTTCGAATGTGACCACACAAATGTTGGAAAAATAGAACCTTCCAGAGGACGGAAGCAGTGGCCACAGACAAGTAAGTTCCATGCAGAAGAAAGATCTAGAGTGTAATGAATACACCCAATTTCTGGTTCATACAGTGTTTTCCCAGCAGAATGGAATCACCTCACCTCAACTCTATGCATAAAGAACTCCTATGTGTCTACTTGGTTTCTTTTATAAATGTGAACTTTTGTTATGTATCATCTTTCCTTGCTAATCATTGTATATTGAAAATGAAAAAGTTCTGGGAGAAATAATTTGCATTTTTATAAGTTGAATTAAGCGTTCAGGAAATATAGAAAGACCAAGTAACCCAAGTAACCCAAGGATTTTGAGATGAGTGCAGAAAGTGGATAGAACCGGTGAAGGAGGTTGGGTGCATTTTATATGAGTGTGTGAGAAGAGGGGCACAAATGGATATTTGGTGAAAAAGAAGTTTTCATTGTGGCAAAATGCTAATCAAACATAAATTCCTTTCCTTGGCACCCAGCTCAAATACACATTTTAGTTTCAGGGTAGTTAGGTAAGACTAATTTCTAAATGATAGAATATGTATCACTTAGTCTTTGCTATATAACAAACCACTCCCAAATGTAATAGCTTAAAACAATCATTTTTTATTAGCTCACGATATTATACATCAGTAATTTGGACAGCACTCTAAGGAGACATTTCCTTGGTTTTGCTGGGCTTCCTCGTTCACCTGTGTGTCTACTTCAGGAGGCTGTTTAGCTGTCGGCTGGGGCAATGAGGAATTCTGAGCCATCTGTCTCCTCAACTAATACATTTTCTGGAACTTCAGACCTCAGTGGAATCGGAAGTTTCCAAGAGCAGCAAGAGAAGGCAAATTTCAATAATTTTTTAGGTTTCTGCATGTGCCCCTTGATCAAAAAATTATCAATAGCCAAGTCCAAATTCAAGAGTCATAGAAGCAATGAGAAGATCTGTGGCATTTTTTTCAGTATACCAAGAAAATACATAGACCTACTAACTAAAACCTGTCATGCTCTTTCTGTGGTCTTTTTAATTAATTGGGTAGAGATCATTGCTTTGGGGCATTATATCTGGTCACAGATTCTTTGCCACTTTTCCCATTAGGATGAAAATCTCTGCTGACCATATGAATTTCTTGAGCAGATAGAATGCAGCTGCATCGGTGTGTTCCACTTCAATACTTAGCCTTTAAGAGTCCTAATGCCTTCAACTTTTTGCCTCTGGAAACCCTGAACCAGCACGTTAAGAGTTTCATCTGCCTTCTTGGAGAGACCATGTGGAGATAAGAAATTACTGGCCAGCCTCCAACTGTTTTAGCAACACTCATATGGCTAAGCTGCCAGACATATGAAGGTAGCCATCATGGATTTCTGGCCACTTTGGAATACTTCAGCTATCCATCTGAGCTGCTGGACATGTGAATAAAAACCACACGGAGGCTCCACATAATGGCAGTCACAGGAGTGAGCTTGGATAAGACCTGCAGAATCTTCCAGGTGACTCCAGAGACCATTGGTAAATTATGAACATGCTTTTTCGTTTGTTTCTTTGTTTGTTTTTCTTCACGCACTAGGTTTTGGGATTATGTTTTATACAGTACTCTGTTACTGGGGTAAGCATGGTGGCATTGGAAAATATTTGAAAGTGGAAGAATTTCTACCTACTTGTATGCCTGAATAAACTGATGGCAAATGCTAGCCCCAACAAAACTCTTGTAGACCTAGAGACCCTCAAGAGAATAATGAGAGTCAGAAAGAAAATGTTGAACTCTTGAGCCATTTCATATATACTTTTATTTTATTTTTCTGCAACCTAGTGTAATCTAAGTGATATAAAAGCCCCTATTATCAGTGGTCTGTCTCTGTTTCCAATTCTACTTACCCATTGTCCATTCATTCCAATCCACAGCTTGTTTTCTGGTGATTTAGGACATCTCAAATCTTCTACTTCTCCAAGAATATAGGGTATTGAACATCTTATGTGCTATTGGAATTCTAAAGAAAAATCTTATCTCTGGCCAAAGTGGAACAAATAAAACCGTTGTGAAATTGCCCACTTAACTGACACCGTGATAGAACACTTTGCTCCTGTCACGCTGGAATAGGGCAGTGAAAAACACATTTTAAGTTGACACAAGAAAGATTTTTAAAAATTCTACAGAAATGATACCAAATGGAAATTCCAAGGCCTTAATTTCCATAAGAATAAAGCACTTTGATATCATTCAGTCACTGTTCTGTACAAGAGTGATTATTCAATGTTCATATAATTATAAAATATTCAGGGTAAACACTAGAAAATGATCAATTCTACAAAGATGAGTTTATTCATAAAACTACAAATATACCATTGTATAGAATGCATATAGAAAAAAATTAAAAATCCTACAAGAAAAAGGTTGAATATATTACGTCTCAGGCACAATCTTGTCTTTGGGGAAAAACCCTGTTTCTCATAGAATGCTAGAGAAATGAGATACTCACCAATAGAATGAAAGATCAAATTGCAAGGCAGAAACTAATGTAAACTCTTAACTCTCTGGAGTAAACCAGCATGTGAGTACACAGGACATATTCAAAAATTAATCACTGTCAGTCCCCAGTATAAGTCTTCATGAAAGCTGGAATAATATTATCTCTTTTCCCTGCTAAAACAGGGGTCACTAGGACAAATTTTCCACCCTATGGATGAACGAATAGATAATGAGTAAAGGAGTTGCTAATGGCAAAATAGGAAACATCTACATAGCCATGTTAGCTTCAACTTTGAGAAAGGAAATGTTACCTAATCTGAGCTGACCAAGTAGACACTAGGTGGCTATTGAAAATGTACAATGTGGTTTATGCAACTGAGGATTTGATTTTTTGATGCAATTAATTTGGATGCAAATTTAAATAACCATGTGTGGGTATTTCACTTGAGCTACTTCTGGGGCAGCTGATATGATCACTTATTTACCAAAACTGCATTGAGTTATTTTTTACTTTACTGGGAGGGCCCTACCGAGCAGTATTGAGAGACCCAAAGCGCCCTCTGAAGCCCAACAGAAAAGGAGATTACTGGATGTTATTCTGCTTCCTGTACACAAATGCAGTTAGAATTTAGGACATGTATTTGGGCCTATGTATTTACCATTAAGACTTTTTTTACAGTTTGACCCCAGCCTAGTTTCCAATTATTCTTCCAAATATTACTTTCATTGTAGAGGACTCTCACTATTGTACTTGGAAATCAATTCCTCAACTCTTCCCAATCCACCACTTCTCACTTCATCACTTTTTCCTCTCCCTCTCCTCCTTCTCCTTTTTTTTTTTAGAAAATCCTAATTTCTACTTTAAACCCAGTTTTAAAGAATTATCCCTCTTCATAAGAAAAAGAAGATTAAAAAACGAACAGTGAAATGACAGCAAACTCACAGGTATTAAAAACCACACCCGAAACAAGAACAAAAGCAAACTAAGCAATCAACTAGAACAGGAACAAAACCACAGAATTAGAGATCACATGGAGGATTGTCAACAGGGGAGTGGGAGGGGAGAGAGGGGGTAAAGGTCCAGAGAATAAGTAGTATAAATGGTAGATAGAGAATAGACAAGGGGAGTTTAAAGATAGTATAGGAAATGTAGAAGCCAAAGAACTTATAGGTATGACCCATGGACATGAACTAAAGGAGGAGAATGTGGGTGGGAGGGGGTATGCAGGGTGGAGGGGAATGAAGGGGGAAAAATGGGACAACTGTAATAGCATAATCAATAAAATATATTAACAAAAAAATTGTCCCCCTTCAACTTTTGTCACCCTCAAAATTCAGACAGAATTCATAAATATCAATCACTTTCTCTGCTATCTAACTGCATAACTTTTCTATATAACCATATATAAGTCATGACAATTTATCATGAATTCCTCCTACTTATTCATGGATGAGTCTCTCCTCTGCCCTGTGAGGTCTTGAGCCCTAACTTAGTATCTTTTTCTAATCACTTTCTCTAAACATAAGAAAGCTCCTTTCTCTAGAAGTTTCACCTACTCATTCTGAGACTGTTCATCACTTTTTTTCATAAGCTTTTGCTGCTTTGCTGACACTCTACATGCGGAGGCATAGCATTTTAATACCTTCTCAAATGGTTTTGGAAAACATTACTATTTACAAATAAATGCCATTCACAAATGCTTATCAAATCATGACTCAAACCTAGCCACTTCTCTAAATTTTAGAGGTTTATTTTCATCATTCCTCCGGCTAAACACAACCAAATGTCTTGCAACATCTCAAACTTAAGAAGCGAGAAGCGCTCTCCATGCGTGCCGAGCCCTGAGGAAATGAGGTCTGTTTTCTGTCCTCCGCTGTCTCGACGGAATCACCTCTGCCTCCCTGTGCAGCAGCTTCAGACACACTCTTTGCTTCATCTTTCATACACCACATTTCACTCTGTCACTTAACTACTAATTCAGTATTAGCATCCGATATGTGCCATGAACTAATAAAACCTGAGAATTCTAAAATGAATGAAGGAGACAAAGTTGTCCAAATACAGGTAACGTGTGGTCACAGAAAGAAAGACTAGGAGTTTTGTGTATATGTGTGTGTGTATTTTTTTATTACTTTATTGTTGTTCAATTCCAGTTGTCTGCATCCTCTCCCCTCCCCTCCCCTCCTCTGTCCCCCTGCAAACCCACCTCCCTTCCCTGCCTCCATCCTCCCCTTTGGTTCTGTCCAAGTGTCCTCTATAGAGGTTCATGAAAATCCTTCTCCCCATAATCCCCTCCCCGCTCCCCTCTGGCTATTGTTACATTGTTCTTAATTTCAATGTCTCTGGTTATGTTTTTCTTGCTTTTCTCTTTTGTTGATTATGTGTGTATTTTTTGATACAGACACTGTAGTATGTATTATTATGCTTGACTGCCCGAGAGGCTTTCTCTCTAAAATGATCAATCTGAGATTAAATTGCCAATCACAGTCCCACTAATGTTAAATGGTTCATAAATGACCATGTGATCCAATTCTCAAAAATGAGATATGAGGATTCAGCTGGACTAGTCTGGAAAAGTCTCAGTTCTCAGTGAGAAACACAGGGAGAGGAGGTTTGTCTTATTTATCTAGTCATGATTAAAACTCTGTTTTAAAGTCTCTTATCATTGAAGTAGAAAATTCTGTTTTCAAGTTCATATGTATCTATGATTGTCTATCTTAGGTTATTTTGATACATCATTTGCTTTTATGAATATTGTAGAAGAAGTAAAATTGAGGAGTAGCAATAGCACACTACATTTGTTAAAGGTGGTTTTAAATTTAATATTTATTATTTTTGTTCAATAATCTTTTTTCATTATTTTATTGTTGTTCAAGTACAGTTGCCTGCATTTACCCCCCACCATTCCCTCCCCACCCCAGCTATACACACCTCCTCTCCCTTGCTTCCACCCCCGCCTTGGTTTTGTCCATGTGTCCTTTATAGTTGTTTCTGAAAACCCTCACCACCTTCCCCCCATTATCCCTTCCCACCTCCCCTCTGGTTACTGTCAGATTGTACTTAGTTTCACTATCTCTGGTTATATTTTGCTTGCTTGTTTGTTTTGTTGATTATGTTCCAGTTAAAGGTGAGATCATATGGTGTTTGTCCCTCACTGTCTGTCTTATTTTACTTAGCATAATACTGTCCAGTACCATCCATGCTGTTGCAAAGGGTAGGAGTTCCTTCTTTCTTTCTGCTGTGTACTATTCCAATGTGTAAATGTACCATACTTTTTTGATTCATTCATTTACTGATGGGCACTTAGGTTGCTTTCAGTACTTGACTATTGTAAATTGTGCTGCTATGAACAATGGGGTGCATAGGTTCTTTTGAGTTGGTGTTTCAGTGTTCTTAGGGTATAATCCCAGCAGTGGAATTCTGAACACCACAAAATATAATCATAAAAATTTCCCTAAATCACAAAACCTCAATTACCTACACACATTTGACTTTGCAAATACGCTGTTTAAAGATGAAACATTATCTCCTGAATACTAGTTAGCCACACGATAAAAGAAGTATATAGTGAAGTATATTTTTCAATTCAGCATTTTATATAATGTTAAAGTGATAAACAAATTTTATAGCATGACATATTAGCTATCAATTTCAGATGATCAATGATTTTATATCCAATACTTTATTACAGAAATAAAAAAGAAATAAAATAGTGGTATATTTAAAGGTAAAATATTTCAGCCCTGGCTAGTGTAGCTCAGTGGATTGAGCATGGGCTGTGAACCAAAGGGTTGCCGGTTCAGTTCCCAGTCGGGGCACATGCCTGGGTTGCAGGCCAGGTCCCCAGTGGGGGCCACATGAGAGGCAACTATACATTGCTGTTTCTCTCCTTCTCTTTCTCCCTCCTTTCCCTTATGTCTAAAAATAAATAAATACATTCTTTAAAGTTAAAATATTTCAAACAACAACAATTCACAGGCAGCTAGTTTAAAAATTTGTATTGATGACTGAAGTATCAAATTGAAAGATTACATTCTCTTCTATAGCGTACACCTCCATCTTTCTAAACAAAATAAGATTAATCAAATTCAGAATACACATATTTTTGATATTTCACAAACTCATATATATAGTAAAATGTGTATTTTTAATTTTTTCTTTTTCTGAACATAGCAAAAGATCAAATGTAACATTTGATATTTCTTAAATTTTGGATATTAAAAAGAACATGTAAAATCCTACATTTTTCTTTAAAATTTTCTGAAATTCAAATGCAAGTTTGTTTTCTCAAATCAACAAAGTAGATAATAGATTTCCATTAGTTGCTTGGCAACATTGTTTTATGTTCTGCAGCTGAATTTCATAATGATGATTTATTTTTAAAGCTACAGGCATGAAGTTGTTGGACACTTAAATAGGTACAGTTAAGTTCATGGAAGTTCCAATGTACCTGGAGTTCATTGTTTTAAAGAAAATGTTTAATATTATTAACATGTGGTAGATGCAGAATAAATTGTTACCAATTTACCAGTTTGCTTCTTACCCATTATATTCTATATATTCAAAAATTTTAATTGTATGCCCTGGCTGGCGTGGCTCAGTGGACTGAGTGCTGGCCTGCATACCAAATGGTTGCCAGTTCCGTTCCCAGTCAGGGCACATGTCTGGGTTATGAGCCAGTCCTCCAGTGGAGGGCGTGCTAGAGGCAACAACACATTGCTATTTCTCTCCCTCTCTTTCTCTCTCCCTTCTCCTCTCTCTAAAAATAAATAAACAAAATCTTTTAAAAATTTAATTGTATTAACTCATTACTTTAAATTATATTAGTGAGCCCTGGCTGGTGTAGCTCAGTGGATTGAGCGCGGGCTGGGAACCAGAGGGTCCCGGTTCGATTCCCAGTCGGGGCACATGCCTGGGTTGCAGGCCAGGTCCCCAGTGAGGGCCATGTGAGAGGCAACCATACATTGCTCTTTCTCCCTTCCTTCTCCTCTCTCTAAAAAATAAATAAATAAATCTTTAAAAAAAAAATAAATTATATTAGTGAAAATTATCTTCCAGAACTGAAACAGAATTCTGTATTTAAATATGACTTTCTCAGTTTATATATAAAGTATATATGTATATACACATGCATAAATACACATATATACATATACATGTTCATACATATAAATGTTCATACATATACATGCACCCACATATTAATATAAATATATAATATTAAAGTATGCATATGTAGGTATACATCTACACACATATATATACATGCTTTATATATTTATATATACATAATAAGAATTGGTACATATACACACTATATATAATATACATGTATAAATGATAAGAATGGTATTTTTCTTTAATGGTGCAATTTCAGAGATTCTAAAAATAATCTTTTTCCCTGAAAAAAATCTCTTGATAAAACTTTTGAGTTTCTACTAGAAAGTCAAATTTCTTTGTTACAAATTTGAACTTAAAAGACAAATGTTCTAAAGCAATAAAACAAATCAAAGAAATATCACTATTTTTTGCGTGGAATTCATCAGGTTACTTTTTTATGTAAATGGACTAGAATCAAGAGAGGAGAGAAAGGGAAGGGGGGGTTCATATTATGCTCGAAGGTTGGAGATGCAAACCTGGGTGGACCACAGGAATGCAGGGAGTCAGCATTTTGTCTATAAGTTTATATCGATGAGGCCTCTAGATAGGTAAATCTAAAATTGAAGAAAATGAACTGATAAGGGGAATGAAGAGGCACTAAGTTTCTTGAGCTATAATTTTCCTTTCCATGCATCAGTGTTAATATTTTACTACTTCCTGTAACTTACAAATTAGAGCTATTCTTTGATTCTGTATTTTTCCGGTAAGAGTAATCTGGGGTAAATTTTTGGTGCAGGAAGTCTAAAGCTGAATCTCTTTTCATGGCGTTCAATCCTGTTCTTCATCTGGTTCTAAATTAGCATTTCAGCTTTGTTACCTTCTTTGAGTGCTCTGCCAGAAGCCCAGGGACATAATGTCCCAGGTTTTTAAACAATGGTACTTGGCTTTGATATTGCCTAGCAATGACCCTTTTTTATTTTTTCAAAGAGGAAAGACTTTCTGCTCTTTCCTCAGCCTGAAATATTTCCGTCTTTATTCATTTGTTCTCTCCCTAGTATAGTATTTGGCATATTTTCACTCCTACATAACATTTCTTATCTTTTCCAAATATTAGTGTTTCCTTTTCTTTACTGTGCAAATGCATGTTATCGCCCCATTTTTCATTGTCTGACAATGAAATGTTTATATATCTATTTCTGCCACTCCATTGTACATTCCATTTTGCAGGGTTGTTGTCTGAATTTCAGTGCCCTTCTTATGAAATAACAGGAAATATGTAAATACCGCTTTTACATTTAAGAATCATCTTTAGGCTTCCACAATTTCTTAAAATTCCCTTTCTTCATAAGACACATTTTTAAATCTACTGTATGTTAATTATTAGTCTTTGCCAAAACATAAACCATCACTAACTTGTATTGATAACATTGGATCCTTGACAACCTTGTTTTGACTCATTTTTCCTGTATGCAGAGTCAAATACATAAAGCTCTTAATCAAGTAATAATTACTACTTTGCTGCAAAAATGTTCTAAGTTTACATTAAGCATTTTTATGTCATGCAGTCAGTGCACACTGCATGCTATATGTTACAAAAAGCACAATAAAGAAATTGTGACACAGTTGTTTTTGAAAATATTATACCCTGGGTTAGATATAGCCTGAGGACAGGATACAAAGGACCTCTAACCTGAGTTTGAGATTTACAGCTACTCAAAATGCTCCCTATGATTCTTTGTAACTGAAATTCCACTGGCTGCTTCTAGTCTCAAAAATTCTTGTTTGTCATAATTTCGGTGGCTAATCTATATTTCAAAAAATGTGCCCGTACTTCAGAAAGAAATTAGAAAGGATTAAGAAGATGTTGTGGTTTCTTATTTCCTCCTCTAGTATTTATATATTTGTGTATGGTTAAAATTTATCTTAAAAATTACTGCCTTTACCATTTTCAAGTGTACAATATGGTAGCATTAACCATGTGCATGCTGCCGTGTGAACGATCTCTGGAACTTATTTCATCTTGCAAAGCTGAAACTCTAGTCCCGTTGACCATAAACTTCCTTTCCTGCCTCCCCCCTGACTCTGGCACCCACCATTCTCTTTTCAGTTTCTACTGGTTTGACTGCTTTAGATACTGCACATATTTAGAATCATATAGTATACATATTTTTGTGATTAGCTTATTTCAGAGACCATAATGTCCTCAAGCTTCATCAATGTTTTAGCATTTAACATGATTTTCTTCTTTTTTAATATTCCATTGTATGCATATACACATTTTCTTTATCCACTTATTCTTCAGTAGACCGTTGTAAATAATGCTACAATGAACGTGAATATGTAAATATCTTTTTGAGATCAAGTTTTCAGTTCTTTTGGATGTATACCCAGCTGTGGGATTGCTAAACAATACAGTAATTCTATTTTTCAGGGTTTTTTGAGGAACCTCCATACTGCTTTCCGTAATAGCTCCATAATTTTACATCCCTTCTAAAACTGTACAAGGATTCCAATTTCTTTACATCCTTGCCAACTTTTAATATTTTCTGGGATTTTTGAAATAGTGGCCATCCTAGTGAATATGATGTGATATTTCATTGTAGTTTTGATTTGCATTTCTTTGATTAATAATCTTCGTAAGTTTTCATTTTTTTAAATCATGTTTTATATCTTCTGAGGATTGTCTGTTCAAGCCTTTCCTCATTTTTTAAATGAGGTTATTGGTTTGCTGTTGTATTGTCGGCATTCTTTAAATATTCTGTATAGGGACCACTTACCAGACATATGGTTTGAAAATATTTCTTGTCCCTCGATAGGTTGTCTTTTCAGTCTGTTGATTGTCTCCTTTACTTCCAGACTTTTTTTTTATACAGTCTAATTTGCCTGTTTTTCCTTTTGTTTCCTAGGCTTTTAGTAATATCAAAGAAACCATTGCCAAGCTCGGTGCCATAAAGATTTTCTCCTATGTTTTCTTTTGAGAGTTTTAAAGTATCAGGTCATACATACATGTAGGTCTTCAATCCATTTTGAATTAATTTTTGTACATGGTGTAAGGTAAAGGTTCAACTTTGTTCTTCTGCATGTCAGCATCAAGTTTTCCCAAACCATTTGTTGCAGTGACTATCTTTTTACCATTGTAGAGCCTTGGCACTCACTCTTGTCAGAGATCACTTAACCAGACGCACAAAGGCTTGATTCTAGAGTCTCAATTCTGTTCCGTTGGTGTGTAAGTCTGTCTTTATGCCACTGTCATACTGTTCTGATTGTAGTTTTGCACTATGTTTATAAATCAGGAAGTGTGAGACCTCCAGCCTTGGTTTTCTTTCTTAAGGTTATTTTGGCTCACCAGGGGTCTTTTGAGATTTCTCATGATTTTTAGGGTATTTTTCTATTTAAAAATGTCATCAGTATTTTGATAAGGATTGCAGTGAATCTGTAAACCACTTTGGCTAGTGTGAATGTTTTAACAATAGTAAGTCTTTCATTCCACAGACGTGGGATGTTTTACTCTTCATTTCTGTCTGCTTTAATTTTTTTTTCAGCCATGTTTTGTAATATTTTATTTGCAGGTCTTGACACTCCTCAGTTAATTCTTAAGCTTTTTTATTCTTTTGACGTTATTGTGAATGAGATTGTTTATTTAATTTTCTTTTCAATTGCTTACTGTTAGTGTATGGGAGTGCAACTAATATTTGTGTTGATTTTCTATTTTGCAATGTCACTAAATTTGTTTATTAGTTCTAATAAGGTTTCTGTGTTGAATCTTCATAGTTTATCTAAGATCATTTAATTATGAACAGAGATCATTCTACTTCTTCATTTCCAATTTGAGTACTTTTTATTTCTTTTTCTTGCCAGTTTTCATTTTCCTATTTATTTCTAGCTTCATTTCATTAAGTCAGAAAAGGTACTTGACATAATTTCAATCATCTTAAATGTGTTAAGATTTGTTTCTTGGCCTAACATGTGATCTATTTTAGATAATTCCCATGTATACTTAAGAATAATATGGATTCTGTCGTTGTGGAATGGAGGGCTCTATGTATGTCAGGTCCAATTGCTCTTTCCCTCACCGGAAGTGAGGTCATAACATGCTAGCCATTATCATGTTGCTGTCTGTACCTCTCTCCACTTCTGCCAGCATGCTGCACATACTTGGGTGCTCTTCTCTTAGGTGAATATATAGTTATATTAGATATGCATTTCTGATGAAGCAAGCCTTATGCTTATATAATGTCCCTTTTCTATCTTGTGTGACAATTTTTTGGCTTAAAGTCTATATTGCCTAACCATGGGCATCTCTGCTCCAAAGGAAAGCTCTTGTAGACAGAAAATCATTGCATCTTGTGTGTTTTCCCATTTAGTCACCCTGTGTCTTTTGATTGGGGGGGTGGTGTCGTGGGGATTTCATCCCAGCGAAACCCGTGGGTGACTGTAACCCAATGCGTAAAAGAATCTCATACTGAGACACTCGGGGAGAAGAGAGTCCGGAGCCATGGGACCAATTCCTCCATCTTGGGAAAAGGCCTTGTGGGTAGCTCAGCCGGGCTTTTTATTAGAAGCCTTAGGACACATTTACATTGGATTGATTATTCATGGGATTATGCAGAACAAGGGTAGGTTTACTCATTAACAGAGCATTAGGATGTAAATTCAGGTCCGGTGGTAGACAGGACCAGGGTATACATTAAACAGGAGACAAGTAATTTGAGGGTAAGCTAGCTAGGGCTGTTAACTTTTAGGACCATAAAACATTGAGGCAGTGATTTATTAACTTAAGCTTCCTGACTTTGGGGAAAGAGAGTCTCAGCAAGTCAGAGAATTTCTTAAGATACATTTTTGCCAAATTCCCATTAGATAATTCTTTTTCACTGACATGATCTATGCTTGTCCACACGGGAATCACGCGGAGCTGCACTCAAAATGCGTAAATTCAGGAACTGCATGTTTACACGCGTGTGGAAAGAATTGCCACGGGGGGGTTAATCTATTTACATTTAGTTTTATTTTTTTTTTATTTTTTTTATTTTATTATTATTTTTTTTAGAGAGAAGGGACAGGAAGGAGAAAGAGAGGGAGAGAAATGTCAATGTGCCAGAGAAACATGGATTGTTTGCCTCATCTACGTCCCCAACCAGACACCTGGCCTACAACCCAGGCATGCACCCCGATGCCCTGACTGGGAATCAAACCAACAACTTTTACTGCTTGCAGGCTGGCGCTCAACCCATGAAGCCACACCATCCAAGGCTAATATATTTGCGTTTAAAGTAAGTACTGATAGGGGAGGATTTACTATTGACATTTTGCTAATTGTTTTTGTATGTCTTTTTAGTTTTTTTTCTCACTCACTTTGTGTTTCATTGTTGCTGTTGGTTTTTGTTGCAATTTAATTTCTTTCCCATTTTTAAAAAAGATTTTATTTATTTAATTTTAGGGAGAAGAAAGGACGAGAAAAAGGGAGAAAAGCATCAATGTGTGCTTGCCTTTCCCCAGCCCTCTGCTGGTGACCTGGCCAGCAACCGAAGCACGTGCTGTAGTCTGGGAATGGATCTGCCGACCCTTTGGTTTGTAGGCTGATGTTCAATTCACTGAGCCACACCAGCCAGGGCTCTTTCTCATTTTTTTATGATTCCTCTATATATATTTTCTGTGTGATTACCAGGGGATTACCATGAGGTTACATAAAAACATATCAGTCTATTTCAACTGATAACTTAATTTTATGTGCATGCAAAAAATCTAATTTTTACTTATCTTTCTCCACATTGTTACAAATTGCGTCCTTTTATATTTTGTATACATAAACATGACATTATATTTGCAGTTATTTTTATGCTTTTGTCTTTTAAATTTTATAGCTGAATTAAAGGTGTTTAGATATTACCCCTACAGAATTACAGAATTCTGTATTTGTAGAGCATTTACCTTTAACAATGAGGGCTTTATATTTTTGTGTGATTTTTATCTTTCTGTCTTGTGTCCTTTTGTCTCAATTTGAAAGAATCCCTTTAGCATTTCTTGTAAAGTAAGTCAAACTGTGAGAAACTTCCTCAGTTTTTGTTTATGTGAGAAAATCTTTAAATTTTTTTTCCAGTTTTGAAGAACAACTTTGCTGGATGTAGTATACTTGGTTAGCAGGTTTGGGGGTTTTTGTTTGTTTGTTTGTTGTATTTTGCTTTTTTCCTTTCAGCAGTTTGAACATTTCATCTCACTTCCTTCTGGCCTGTGATGTTTCTTCTGAGACAACCACTGGCAGTTTTCTGGGAGCTTCCTTATATATGAACAGTCACTTTCCTCGTAACACTTTCAAGTTTGGTGTTACTGTGTCTTCATGTGGGTTTCCTTGAAGTGATTCTGGTTGTGGTTCTTTCAGCTTCTTGAAAGAGATGCCCTTTTCCTTCCTCAGATGTGGGAAGATTTTAGCCATTTTTTCCTTCAAATGAAATTTCTGCTTCTTTTCCTATCTTTTCTTTCTGGGGTCCCCTTAATGTATATATTGGGGTATCTTAATAGTGTCTCATGAGTCCTTTTGGCTATCTTTACATTCCTTTACTCTTGATATTTTCTTTTTTACCCCTGTTACTTGATCATTTAAATTGACTTGTCTTCTAGTTCACTCATTCTTATGCTTGATCAAGTCTATTCTTAAACCCATCTAGTGAGTTTATGAAGTCAGTTATTTTATTATTCATCTTCAGATTTCTGGGTGATTCTTTGGTAGTGTCTATCTCTATCGATATTTTCATTTTGTTTCTACATTGTTTTTCTAATTTCAATCAGTTACCTGTGTTCTCTTATAGTTCACTGCACTTTTTTAATACAAATATCTTGGATGATTTGTCAGGTAACTTGTAGATCTTTATTTCCTTAAGCTCTATATCTGGAGATTTATATTTTCCTTTGATTGGGCCACAGTTCCCTGTTTCTTCAGGTACCTGTAATATTTTGCTGTGACTTGTTAATTTGGAAAAACAGTCATTCTCCTAGTCTCTTCTGACAGATTCCATCCAAGGAAAGACCTTCACCAGTCAACCTGGCTAGAGGTTCTTAGAGTCTCTCTATCCTTTTTTGGGGATACATTTTCTCTTGGCATACACATGTCAATTCCTATTTAGAGAGGTTATCCATTGGCTTTCACAGGGGTTCTTGCTTCCCCTCATAGATATTAGTTTGCAGTATGCAGATTTTCAGGCACCGCTCTAAACCCCTGAGCTTCTTTAATTCTCAGTCATCCCCAGGAATCCATAGTATGTGGTTGCCCATAGTGTGTGGAGTCAAGCAAGACAAAAACCAATGCCTCATGGAGGTTCCTGAAAAAACATCATATGGAATGAATGGCCTCCTCTTCTCTTTCCCTTCCATGTGAGAAGCCACAAGTTGGCCTTCTCCTCCTGATTGGGAGCTGTGCCAGATTGGTGGAGAAACTAAAATGGTTGAAATAAAACAGATTTTCTTATTAATTTCCATGCTATCTTCTGGGTTTTGAGCTTTCCTGGGACACTGTGATTTCCTGACTGGTTTCTAGTGTTCTCATAGAAATTTTACATGTTGTGGACTGTATATTGTTGTTAAGTTGGTGTTTCTATGAAGAAACGGAGTCTGGAACTTCCTGTTCTAACATCTTGCTGTCTCACTTCAGGTATTTGTATTTTATTTTAAGTGAACATTGTTGGGATAGAGAAACAAGTAGACCTGCTGCACTTTGACATACTAATGGTTCTGAAGGAAGAGTGACAAACTCAGCGGAATGAATAATGGCATGGTAGCAAAATAATAGCAGTTAGTGTAGTACAATAAATTAATCAATGCTACTCTAATGACTTTCTCATATTTTTACATTAATATTCATGGAGCTGAGGATAACTACTATCATATTAAAGTAAACAGGTAAAAACAAAGCTTCTTTAGGAAACAGTCTCAATAGAGCACCTTTGATCTCTAAGAATTCCTTTGGGAATGGCCTCACTCAGATCCTGGTGGTGTTTTATTTTTATCACAATATCAAGTTTTATTATCCTGCCGATGTCTTTTGTTCATTACAATCATTTCAGAAAAATGCCAGAGAGCCACACTTTATAAAGTTAGATCAAAGAAGAGCATGAAAACTTTTCTGTTATTAATGATTCAAAAAGTGGTATGACCCTGACATTACTGTTAATGCAGTCTCTCCAAAGTGGAATGCTGATGGGGTCTAAAATCAAGTTGCTTCTTTCCCTGCTCTGGAAAATTAGAAAAGATTAGAATATGTCCTGTAGCTCTGTAGTTCAACACGACCTTTTAGTTATTTCTCCTCCTTTTGACTATTCTCTGATTAGCCTTCACTTCATTCTCTTCACCACACCTAACTCTATTGGACTCTCACATAAAGTTATATGTAATGTGTATATATAGTATAATTATGGGGTCATAAGATGCACTCATTTTCTACTTTCTCTACAGCTCCATAGAAAGTTCCTTAATGATTATATAATTTTAACCCCCCCTCCCAACAATATATGAAAGGTGTTCTTGAATAAAACTTTGACCAGTGTTTTCAATATTGAGACCAATAGATTTGAGATGACACGTTGTTCATTTCTCTAACTATAGAGAGATTGATCATTTTTAAAATGATGCTTGTGACAGGCAGGATTCTGAGGTGGCCTCAAAGAGTCTTGTCCCATGGTGTACATGCCCTTATGCAATCCCTGCGGTTATGGGCAAGACCTGTGAATGTGATCAGATGGCGCTTTTGTGATTATTTTATGCTATTGGCAAATGATTTTTATAGATGTGATTAGGGCTGGGGATTTTTTTAAAAAAATTAATTGAGTTTGTTAATCAATTGACATTAAGTTAGGGAGATCATTTGGATGGGACTCAATTAGGTGGAAGCTCTTGAAAAGGGAGAGATTCAAAGCCAGAGATGCTCTCCTTCTGGCTTTGAACACACGCACTGCTGTGTTGTGGGAGCAGGGGTCATGAGGAAAAGCCAGAGGGCAGCTTCTGAGAAGCTGAGAATAGCCCTCAGTTGGTAACCATTAATAAAGTGGGGACTTTTCTACGAGAAATTGAATTCTCCTAAAAACAACATGAATCATCTTAGAAGAGGGCCCTGAGACCAGGGTGAGTAGTGCAGCTCAGCTGACAGTTTGGTTTCAACCTGTGAGAGCCTGAGCAGAGGATTCAGCTACCCTGCACTCAGACCTCTGGCCCATGACACCTATAAGATCAGAAAGGTTGTTTTCAGTGGCTAAGTTAATGAAAGTTTGTTATCCTGCAGAGAAAAAACTATTATCATTGTTTTTAGCTAAGTAGATTCCACCTTCTGAGAATTAGCTAAGATCCTTTGCTTATATTTTGAATATTTCTCTTTTGTAGTTATTTGTATATTTGTAATATTAATCTTTTGTTTGTTTTATATGATGTAAATTACTTCTCCACTTGTTTTATTTTCACCTGGTAATTTTATACATAATTTTAGTCATGCTGATATAATTGAGCAATTGAGTTTTATATGATTTGTGTTTTCTCACTTAGTTTAAGGTAATACCCCTACAAGGCCTAAATGTATTCACTATGAAAGAATCTCACAAACATAATGTTTATCAACAAAACAAAACACAAAGCAGCAAGTGCTGATTGATTAACTGTACATGAAGTCCCAAAGGAGGAGTTGCTGCTCTGTGCTGAAAATCAAAATAGCGGCAGACTTTGCAAGGGACAGTGATTGGGATGGGACCCAAGGGGAGGGACTCTAACGCCAGTGTACTTACTCTAAGGCTTAATCCAATGCTGCTTCACAGGTGTGTTCCTGTTGCAAAAATTCACCTGGTTGTGTTCTGACAATCTGTGCACTTTTCTGTATATTTGGTTTTAACAGCAATAGTTTGTGCCTTCCTATTGCCCTACAGAGCACAACTGTGTGACTACATCCCAAAACACAGGGGTGGGCAAAAGCAGATTTACCGTCGTTAGTATGTGAAACACAGAATTTATCAGAGTTCATTCTTGTTTTACTGTTTTTTTCATTATTGTATTATTTATTCATATTACAACTATAATGCAAATTTTGCCCACTGCTTGTATTTATCCAGTTTACTGTTGATGCATATTGAGTTTGTTTTGCCTATTAAAATTGTGCTTTTTAAGCATAGTTTCATCCTTTTAGTTAAGCTATGGAATCATTTCTCCCTTATATGTAACTAGCTGTTCAACCGCTGGGTCATGGGACTTGCATTTGCTCAGCTCTGACTTTTCTGAAGGAGACATATCCACCCCACGCAGCAGTGCATAGGCTTTTCAGGTACCCCACATTTCACAGATAATGTAAATCGTTTTCACTTCAGCTTTTCGGAGAAAAGGGACATAGTAGTCTCCGTTGTAGTTTTAATTTACATTTCCCTGATGAAATACAAAGTTGCGTATTTTTTAATTTACTTTTTTATATCTTATTTTGTGATGTGTCTGCTCATATTCATAGCCATAATCTATTAGATATCATCGTTGTCATTGTTGATTTGTAGCAGCTCTTCCTTATACTTAAGAGTCTTTGTCAGATGCATTCATCGTAAGCTTCAGCACCAGAGAACTTGTCTGTTCCACTCTCTTCGTGGTGACTTTGGATGTGCAGTAGTTGTTGCATTAGTCCAATGAACAATTATTTGATCTTTATTTGTCCTCTTGTGCTTTATATCCTATGGTCATCTCAGTTTGAATAGTGCCATGCTTTTCATTGTTTAATATGGACTTTGAAAATACGCATGAGAGTATTATGTCTGAGAGCAAGTGTCAAGGTTTCTGACTATCTGGATTGGAATCCTACTTTTACTACTTGTTAGCTGTATCATTTTGAGTTATTTATTTAGACTTTCAACATTTGAGGTTTCTTAACAAATCTGTTTTGCAACAAATCTGTTTCTCAACAAATCTCAGAGAGTAGTTATGAGAATTAAATAAAATAATCTATGTGAAAGCCATTAGACAATATTTGACATGTGGAAAAACTGCATACTAAATTTAAATGACTGTGTATAATACAAATTAATTCTGTATCTACGTAGTTATACATAAAAAAAACTTCTGAAAATTAGCAGTAATTGTCAAAAAAGGTAAATCTAACTTCATTCAATTTTTTGAAGCTAATAGTTTTAAATTAAATTTATTAGAGTGAGATTGGTGAATATGATTATAATTTCTTAACAGTCATTTTATATGAAAACTAATGCTTTGTTGGAGAAAGCCTGGATGGTGAGTGAGGAAAATAAGTACATTCTTCAGGATACTAAGCTGCAGGCAACGGAACCTGAGGATACATGGAATTCATGAAAAGAATATCGGTGAGTTTGTGCCGTTGTTTCTATTACTGAAAAGCCTGGGAAAGAGCTACAGTGTTAGAAATAAGAGCCGGCATCACCCTGAAGAACGTTCTAGTGAGGCCTCTGCTGCCCTCAGTCCTACCTGCAAATGCAGCCGTGCATCTTGCTCAGTCAGTGCTTCGGAAAAGTGAGTCTTGCTGCACCTGCTGCTCTTCTAGAGAAAAAAAATAAATCTTCCACAGGACCTGCATCTTTGGATTATTATATCCAAATATCCATTTCCCTCTTTCTCTAGTACTTCTCTCTCCTTTGGCGTGATGAAGCCAGCTGGCGTCTGGTGAACTACCCAACGGAATGCCCCATGTGGAAGGAGGTAGTGACAGCTTCTGCCCAACAGCCGGTGAGGAGCTGAGTCCTCACTCCGTGAGCGAGTGCGGCAGCGCTGCTCCCAGCTGAGCCTTGAGAGGGTTAGGGCCCCGGCTGACAAACGGATGCAGTCTCTTAAGAGATAGGGACCCAGAGGAGTCAGATCTTCAGTGACCACGTTCTTGATCTGTAGAAACTTTGAGATAATAGATGTGTGTTTAAGCCCTTAAGTTTTCTGTCAAACTTTATCTGGCAGTAGATTACTAATACAATGTTTATCAATATTTTGAATCTTATTTTCTGATCATGAGTAGTAAAGTTATTAAAAATCATAAAACTCAATTTTATCAGAATCCAATTAAACACATACTTGATTAAATTAATTGATTTTTTCAGAACCTTGTATTTGCTATAATGAATCTATATTGAGAAAAAGAAACAATATCAGGTTATACATTCTTGTATCAGCGTTAAGGCTTTTGTGCTCATGTATATAAACATTAATAGTTGATATAAACAAAGATGAACTTTGGATCTTGATAATCTTTTATACCAACTAAATAGTGAATATATATTAATGGAGTCACACATTTCTTGGGTAATGAGAAATGTTAATAAGTATGTACCCAATAAAGTGAAGACTTATTTCCCCCATAGAAGTAGTTTTTAGAGCAGAAAATAGATAAATACTTTATAAAAAGATGATCAAAATTATGAATCAGCCCTGGCTGGTGTAGCTCAGTGGATTGAGCATGGGCTTGCGAACCGAAGGGCGGCCGGTTCAAGGTTCAGTTCCCAGTCAGAGCATGTGCTTGGCTTGCAGGCCAGGTTCCCAGTGTGGGGGGTGCGGAGAGTGGGGGTGGCACATGAGAGGCAACCACACATTGATGTTTCTCTCCCTCTTTTTCTTTTCCCTCTCTGTAAAAATAAATAAAAAATCTTTTTTAAAAGTTACGGATCAAATAAAGTAGTTTTTAAGTGATATTTCATCTTCCCAGAACCATTGCAATTAATTTCTTTAAAATCTGCCCAATCTAGACAAAATCATTGGGTGATGGCAATCCATAAAATCTTCTGTTATATAATTGTTATTAAAAAACCCAGAATATTATATTCATATCAGTATTTGAAAGAAGTGAATCTAACCAAAGGGAATAAAAAACATTCAGCAAAAAGGCTACTATTTTTGATGCTTTAAAAGGCTGCAACAGTCATTGAATTATTTCCTTTTTTTAAAATTCCCTTTCAATATAAAAGAGTTGCTTCAGACAAGAAACAGAGAAAAGCAATTACTGTTCAAAAGTAACAATTTCTAAACTAACACTTTCTGCTTTAAATACCAAAAAATACCATTTGAATTTGAACTCTCAGAAATAGACATTTTTAAGTAATATCACTCCAACCAATGTTGATGGTGCTTACCGATAAGCAAAGAAAACTGGCATTGTCTATTCAAACATAGCTTACTAAGAAAAAAAAGCTAGTGATAAATACCAAAGTGCTTTTAACCTTACCTGCACAAATCAGGAAACATCTCTCTAGTGCTTTCATTCTGGAGAAGAGTTTAGCTATTTCAAGTTGGTGACCCTTTGTGCCTTTCAGATAAAAGGCCACTTTTAACTTAACAGTAGCTCCCAAAACTAACAGAAATCTTAATAAAACCATGCATGTTTGGTTGGTATAGCACAAGTCAAGTTCCTGTTGCAAAACAACCATTTCAAAAGCATTCTATTTAATGTGATTCTTATGTTTAATTTTGAGATAGTAAATTTTGTTAGTAATGTCTAGAATGGAGAAGTTTAGGAAAATTTACATTGGTATAATAATCAAGACAAATTATTTTACCTTTAAGAAGCTCCTTGTTTATAAGGAATTATCTGGTGATAGATGCCAAGGTAGAGAGAGGAATAAAGCATGGCTCCTAAGTGTAGGACCTCACTGGAAGTCCATAGGGTCAGCACTGTGTCACCACCAGCTCTAAGCACTGTGTCACCAGTCGGCTGCCAGTGAGGTTCAACGGCTGGTGTTCATTCCTTTGTTTAATCCGCCTCCCACACTGAATGGGTCTGTCAGTAGGATACTGGGAAATATGACCAAATGAATCATAAAAGACATTACAACTTTCACCTTGCTTTTTGGGATCACTTACACTAGGAGAAACCAGCCGTGATGTTGCGAAACCACAAAATCTCCTGCAGGGAGATTTACATAAAAATGGTCTGAGGTCTCTTGGCAAGATCCATTAAGAAACTGTCTGCCTTGGCCAGTATAGTTTGGTTGGTTGGGCATTTCCCACAAACCGAAATGTTGCCAGTTCGATTCCTGGTCTGGGCACCTGCCTGGGTTGTGGTTTGTTCCCCACTTAAGGAAGGCAACTGATCGATATTTCTCTCTCACATTGATGTTTTTCTCCTTCTCTTTAAGAAACTAACCATTTCTAGGTTTTATCTGAAAAAACACAAAACACCAAATTGAAATGATATATATGTCCTTATGTTCATTGCAGCATTATTTACAGTACCCAAGATATGGAAGCTACTACCTAAGTGCTCATCAAAAGATAAATGGATAAAGGAGATATATATATATATATATATATATATATATATATATATATATATATATATAATGGAATACTATTCAGGCATAAAAAAAATTAAAAGCTTACCATTAGTACCAACATGGATGGACTGAAAGGGTATTATGGTGAGTGAAATAAATCAGGGAAAGACAAATATCATATAATTTCACTGATATATGGAATCTAAAAAACAAAATTCAAAATCCATAAATAGAAAAACTCACAGATCCAGAAAACAAAGCAATGTTTGCCAGATAGGAAAGGGGTTAGGGAGTTGTGAAAAAGGTAAAGGGATTAAGAAGTACAAATGGCAGTTAAAATATAGTCAAAGGGATGTAAAGTACAGCATAGGGAATATAGTCAATGATATTGTAATAACTATGTCTGTTGCCAGGGGGTGCTAGACTTATCGGCGGAATCATTTTACAAATTATGTAAGTGTCTAACCACTATGCTGTACAGCTGACACTAACATAATATTTAATTGCAACTATAATTTAAAAATAAAATAAAACACATAAAAATAAAGAAACCGAAGTCTCCTACTAATAACCATGTCTCTGCTGAGAAAGGTCCCCCAGCCACACAAAAACCCTCCGATGTCGGTGGCCCCAGCTGCCACCTTAGCATCACTCTCGTGAGAGGCACCTCCCGCATCCAGGACTAAACAGCTAAGCTGCTCCTGAATTCCTGACCTGCAGACAGTGTTGACACAATGCACAGTCTGGTTGAATTAAGCCTCTAAACTTGGAGGGTAATTTGTTATGCAGCAATAAATAAATAATACATACAGAAAACATACGTGAACAAAAGACCACTAGCATGTAGGTACTAACATAAATGTGTTTTTCTGTATGGGTCTGTCTGGGGATGCATGGGAAAGAAAGAAATATATACATATTCAAAAGAATGCCAAGGGAGCTCATGTGAAGAAAATGTGTGAAGTGAGCACATTCCGTTTCCCAAGGACAAAGCACAGTGTGTGATAGGGATTTTCAAAGGAATAATACACAGAATAAATTCTTCTCACACACTCAGTCAGGCCAAAGACTATTAAACATGGATTCTTGCTCACTGAGGCACAGCAGGGTAAAATTGGAGAGTGCTGGACCAGGTGTCTCCAGGGCCGTCCACCATTGCTGTCAGCCAAAACAGTCCAAATGGTTCCTCTCAGACTACTTGCATTAATGAATATGATGATGTCTAAAACCATATGGGACTCTGTGCTTGACTTAAGTAAAATTAATTGCCCCATGAATGATTAATGTTTAATCTGGATGTTTCATAGTTTCTGGATTACTGAGATACCAAACAATAGAACTCATCTACATTTTATGTTTCACCTTCCATTCCCATTAAAATATTATTAATTGCTTCATCTGTTTTCTTTTACTAAATATGACTAACTGCTCATTTTTAAGCATTAAATATTTACTACAGAAATTTACCTGAAGAAGTTTCTGGCATCTGTAATAATTTAAATTTTGCTGGAATCGTGAATAATAACTCTCTGATATTTTATATAATATTTGAATGAATGGGTTTATCTGTCAATAAGAAAGCATGTGTGCATTCTTCAATCAATCCATTTTGGATGATTAAAAAATAAAATATATAAAATACATTATATATCTCTGCAAAGGCAATCTTTTTCAAAAATACATTTTATTTTGCATTATAACCTTGAAAAGTGCCATTTTTATGTTTGCCTTATAAAATACTAATTGTCTAAAAATATTTACTGCCACGCTCAAGAGATTATGCCTTCAAATTAGCAAATGTATCCAAAGTGTCCACTCTGGGAAAGGGACCACAACAATGTTCTAGCCTTATAGCTGAGTTTTATGATAACAGCTGGACTCAATTTTTTTGTTTTGTTTTTTGTTTTTAAGATTTTATTTATTTTTTAGACAGTAGGGAAGGGAGGGAGAGAGGGAGAGAAACATCAATGTGTGGTTGCCTCTCACGTGGCCCCCACTGGGGACCTGGCCTGCAACCCAGTCATGTGCCCTGACTGGGAATTGAACTGGCAACCCTTTGGTTCACAGGCCGCACTTAATCCACTGAGCTACACCAGCCAGGGCTGGACTCGGTTTTATTTCCTTTGAGACACATGGCCTCCTTATCATGGGGCTATAGTGATCTTTAAAGCTAACACAATACTAATTGGTTCTAGGAGTTACATTTTTGACCAATCAGTGGTAAACGTCTTTTCAAATACATTTTAAACGAATTCTAATCTTTAAGTAAGCTAGTCAAATATACCTCTTGGGATCATTAGCTTACTGCTCTCAAATTCAGTCAACCAATTCAATTATAGCTCATTTATAAGAAAGCTGAGTCTAAGACTTGAGTCTTTACTCAAGCATGTTAATTTTGTACACAAGCTTAGCCTCATCACCTATTTTTACTAACACACGCCAATGTTCATAGACAAAAGGATATCAGAGCAGAGACAAAATGTAACCCATAATCTTTCAAGAGAAGCCCATATATCATCTTTAAGAAGGATAGCTCAATAACTTAAGAAAGAATTGACACAATTTCTAATGAAGCTCCTGCTCATTTTAATTTTTATTAAGGTGATAAATAACTTATTAAACAAAGTATTAATTTCCAAAAATAATATTACATGGTTTAGGGTTACAGAAAGTAGTCTTCTGCCCCCAACTCTTCATCATAGTTTTTAGAAGCATGCACTTTTAATTCAGTTAGCTAATTTGTCATAGTGTTTACTTCCATGTTTCTAAGTGATTTGCTCCTATTTCAAGTTTTCTCAAATTTAGATATTTCTGTGTAATAGGAGGGTATTTTAGGTCTCCTACACTCTTCCTCCCCACCAAAATTTCAAATTCATGCAAAAATACTCTCCCTCTAATCATCTCAAAAATTTTACATAAAAAAACTTCAGTCAAATCAATACTCAGTGTTTATATTATTATGGTGATTCAGGTACTATTATTCAGTGTGGCAGGCAGAATAGATTCTAAAGATATGCCCCAAGTTTCTTCATTTATTCAATCAATTACTAATTTAGATATTGCTGCAAAACGATTTTGCAGACAAAATTAAGGCTGCTAATCAGCTGACTTTAAATAGAGAGATTACACTGGAGTACGTGGAAAGCCCCCTGTAATTACATGAGCCCTTAAAGAAAGCGGAGGAAGGCAGAAGACCCAGTGAAAGAGCTGTGATGGAAAAGTAGGCAGGAGAAATGAGGCGAACTTGGAGAACAGAGAGATTCACATGCTAGAGGGCCTCAACCCACCAATGCTGGCTTTCAACACCGAGAGGAGCAGGAGCCAAGAGATGCAGGTGTCCTTTTAAAGCTGAGAATGGACCTGTTGAAAGTCAGCAAGAAAACAAGAATCTCAGTCCTACAAGCAGCACAGGACTAAGTTCTGCCAACAACCTGGAGGCAGGTTCTCCCCGACATTCTCCAGAGTAAGGAATGAGACAGACCAACACCTCGATTTTCACCCAGAGAGATCCCAAACATATCCTTAGGGCTCCATGCATGTCCTTGCCCTTCTATCTACAGAACTATGAAGCAATAATTGGGTATTGTTTTGAGTCGGTAAAGTTTGTGGTGATTTGTTATACAGCAAGAGAAACTGACACTGCATTAAGATATGCACTACACACACACACACACACACACAATACGATCCCTTTTCATTTGCAAAACTGTCTAAGTGCAGACCACTGTGCGGTAGCAAATGCCATGGCCACTTCCTTTCTCTCCTCATGCTGGATCCACTCTTGCCTTGGATCCCAGAACTTCCTTTTCTTCTCTCTCTATTTTTTTTTTTTATTATTTTTTTTGGAGAGTATCCTTCAACAGCTTGCTGAGAGAAAGAGTAACTTAAAAAAAAAAAAAAAACTTTGTATTAGAAACTTGGCCTTTCTGAAAAGAATTCGAACAACACTTGATAATGAGTTGTTTGAGAAATTGTCTGGATATAGAATATTAGTTTGAAAATAATTCCTCTTCAGGGTTTTGAAAAGCAGTGTACAGTCTTGTTCAAAAGTTCAAAGCCAATCTGACCCTGGTTCCTGTATATAAAACCTTTTTTTTGTTTTTCCTATTTCTTTCCGCAGACTCCATTTCCTTCCGTAGGCCCTTCCTTTCATCGTTAGTATTTGAGATTTCCTAAGCTGTACTTCACTCTGTTTATTTTTCCATTTACTGTGAATAATAATTGGTTAGATCTTTCAATACGGATAGTTGTGTGTATCCAAAATGTTTTTAAAATTATTTATTTTATCCTCCCCTCCCCTCACATTCTCTGTTCCCATTTTTTTCAGTAAATGATAAATTGAATAGTCTAGGTCAATACATGAACTTACTTTAAACATTGCCTCTCTTACTACATATATTTATCTTTGGTTCTGTTTTTTTTTTCTTTTTTCTTGAGATATTTGTCAAGCTTATCTTAAAAACCCTCCTTTTGCCACTTTTATTTCTGTTATCATGTTTTTAATCTCCAAGCATTCTTATTGTATGCATATTTCTACAGTTTCTTATTTTCTGAGTGTTTTCTTGTTTTGTGGTGGAAATTCATGCTCTTATATCTCTAAGTAGATGTTTTGATTTATAGTACTGACTTTCTCCTCTTCTCTGTGATTTTACCTTCCAATAGAATAATTGTAGAATAATTTTCTATAGAAATAATGGAAAATACTTTAGTCTTTTTTTTTGTCATGGCTGATAAAAACGTATTTTTTGAGTATTCATAGTTCAAATGAATAAAGCATGCCCTTAGGCAGTCATTTTTTGATGTTTATAAGAAAAAGCGTAGGGATATTGATAAATTCTATTTACACAGTTCGTATTTTAAGACAAAATGGAGTATAGTTAAAATCGACTATATTATTGAATATTTTACTGACACGAGGAAACTCCGATTTTGAATAGACATCGGCTGGAAGAAAATGCCTGACAACTGGCTGGTCCAAAGCGGACACCAGTTCTGTGTATCCGATTCTGTTTCTCCTTTGCCCACATGCTTCTGGTGCTGACACATTGAAGGTGTTTGAATTATACTTCCTCTGGCTGTGTAGTTTGCCACCAGGCCTAGGGGTCAGATTGGTGGGCACTAGCAGTGTTACTGGAAGTCACTTCTACACCAAGACAGCTGGCAGTATTTGAACCCTACACAAACATTATCATGAACACATGCCTGTAATCTCTCTAAAATTACACTAAATGTGTTTCCAAATCATCTTCTCTTTATTTAGACCGAAGAAGTAAATGCAGATCCTTAAATACCACCTAACAGGAGAGAATCTGGGATGGAATTAAAGTCAAAGAGAAAAGAGTCAGTGGTCATACCAGGAACGTAGGCAATCTATTTAATGCTAAAAAAATTGCCAATGTGAACACATGTGCGTGAACACATGTGCGTGAACACATGGCTGGGGCCCTTCAAAGGCCTTGGGGGGAGGCCATGCAAGTGACGAGTCCTTGAGACTAAGTTTTACAAGCTTCATGATGAATCTATTTCTGCAACAAATTTCCTGTAGGTACCCACCCAGGAAACTGATTGGAAATACAGATTTTGCCCTGGAAAACCTATGAAATAGATCAGGAGTGTACGTTAAATAAATCAACTTCAAATCAACCCTATACCTAAATCTGAAATCCACACTCTTATGCAGCCCAGATTACAGTCAGCTGCATTATTCAACATAGCACATGAAAGGTTAAGCAATGAGGTAAGACTTCAGCATTACAGAGATGCTTGAAATGTGAATGTTAACCCACTCTTATCTAACATATACAGAAGAAAATTAAAATATAAAAATCAAATCCTCTTTTAAATTGAAGTGCACATAAATAAATAGCTCTTGAATTAAAGTCTAAATCATACTATCTCATGCTTAAGAAGGGAACTTCAGTGAAATTAAAAGCCAAGTGCTTCCCCAATTTCTGCTTATCTTATTTAGAAGAGTTTCAAATCCTCAGGTAGGAACAGCATCCTCTGGGATGTGCAAGTTGGACTATCTTTCATTGAAAAGGGGGACCAGTTAATTCAAGAAAGCCAATGTGGCATTAAATCAAGGCATAGTCTCTCACAAACTTCGCTTGTAAATAGTAGAAACAGTTTAACAGTACACATGATGTTATTCAGCACTGGCCTTACTTAAAAGACAAAGGGTTCCTTGTTCTTAGAGCCATTTTCAAGGCAAAACTATGTTCTCAGAACTCAATCATTATAGTTGCCAAAATGTGAAACAATGATTCAGTTTTATCTGAGTGTAAGAAGATCCATGAAAAAAAAAATGTGTGTTTCGGCTTCAGCAGGTATCAGTCAATGTATGTCAATTGCCTAGAGTCCATGGCTTTAGACTTTAACTCCGCTGTGGAACTTCCTCACCCAGAGATTTTAAAGGGCATATTCTATTCACCACATCATGTTGGGGAAGTGTGAGTGAGTGGGAACCTATGTATAAACACCAGCTTCAGTGTCAGAGGGTGACATTCAAATTGTTGGTACATTATGCAAAGTTTTGAGTGTGTTAGCATCTGCAACCCCAGCCCCCTGGTCTTACTACATCAGTCATCCATTCTCACAGAACTTGTTAAAAACTCAGGCCATTTCCCAATGAGGGCTATAATTTTGGCACTCAGTGTTGCTTTTCAAAATTATTTTT
This sequence comes from Micronycteris hirsuta, assembly GCA_004026765.1. NCBI lineage: Eukaryota > Metazoa > Chordata > Mammalia > Chiroptera > Phyllostomidae > Micronycteris > Micronycteris hirsuta. The sequence goes on along the minus strand of PVJI01005279.1, from coordinate 51,614 downwards.
TTAGGAATGGCCTAGTAATGTAGCCTCACACTTTACCAAGAAGACATTTTTACTATGGTACCATAGTGGCTATTTCTATTACCTTTTGCCATAGAATAGCTTAGGCTGAAGAAAACTGCCTGTTGTGAAATATAATTAATTATCAGAAGTTGATTTAGGGCTGATTGCCAGGCTTGACACTAATAATCTATATTAATTTGTAGCACACATGAAAATCAGCAACTTTGAGATTTAAAAAAATAGCAGACATTATTCTGTGCATCAATACTTAAAGTATCTAACCTTGCTTCAACTTAGGCTGTGCTCACTGCTTAAAATCCACCTCCCCTCTGGTGGGAAGAACTGAGAAAAAGTGTGCAGAAAAGGAAAGTGTTATCCTCATGAAAACCCCTACTACAAAAGAAGCGTAAGGGATGTTGAAGAAACAACAGTTTCCTGTACATTGTTTCCTAGTCTGGTAATTTAATCATATTTAAGAAAGCACCCAAAAGGTGGACGGACGCCCTTGTGACAGGTCAGTTTCTGTACAATGTCTCAGTCATTTTATCGTAGGATGCAAAAATTATGTGATCTTTGTAGTCATTTTTCTTAGATCAATCTATTCCTCCTGAATGTATTTCTCTAGTTTCCTGTCTTGGATATAATTCTGTATGCCATTTTTCTGGGATATGAGAAAGGAAAATAAAAAGGAGTTCCCATTTTTCAGAAGGCAATCCTATGTTCCAGTCTTGTGCATTAATGGAGCTTTTGATGATGATGCCAGGTGTCTAAAGTCTGAAACACTTTGAGTTTAAATTAACCAAAGAACAAATCAGCCCCCATCCTCACCTTGCCAGAAGAGGGGTAGGAAATTAGCATCATGAGGGAAAGACAATGTTTTGAAATTTTAATTAAATTGTACATTTTTAGTCAATCCTACTCTTTTCCTCCTCCCTACATCTACCTTCAGAGGTCCTGGCGCCTCCAAATCTGGAGGCTTTTGAAATTTCTATAGCAAATTTTCTTGCTTCTGTTTACCTCCTCTTGATCATTTTATGCTCTACTAAATGTTTTGCCACACATCCGTCTGCTTTCCAACTTTTACGGTTTCACTGACATTGCATTGCTCATCCAATGCACTTCTGGATTATTCTTCTCTTCTTTTTCAACATATACATTTGTTTGTATTATATTGCCATTACTTTTAAAGTTTCTTGGATGGAAACAAGATACACACATTTATTTAAACTCTTACGAGCATTATGAACTGAATTATGTCCTCCCAAAATTCATAAGTAAAAACCTTACCCCCAGTATGAGAGTATTTGGAGATTGGGCCATTAAAGTGAAATTAAGATTAAATAATGCCATAAATTCTGGCCTGAATCCAATAGGACTGATGCGTTTATAACAATATGAAGAGACAGAGAAACAGAGAAAGAGTAATGTGAGGACACAAGGAGAACGTAGCAGTCTTCAAGCCAAGGAGAGACCTCAACAGAAACCAAGCCTGCTGGGTCTTGATCTGATACTTGCAGCCTACAGAATTGGTTAAAAATAAATTTCTGTTGTATGAATCACTCAGTCTGTGGTATTTTGTTATGGCAACCCTAGCTGACTAATACTATGAATTATTAGATATAACTTTATAATTATTAACACATTTACTATCTAAGAATTTTGAAAAAAGGTTCTTCTCTGTCATCATTGGGGACGTCCTACATCCTATTCAGGATGTCATAACTGACTTTGTCACCATCGGTGTTTAGCTAGATATTGAGGAGGGGAGCAAAGGGAACTGACAGTGAGCTTAGTAAACGGGGAAGCAGGAAACAGGAGCCTGTTTGTTTCACCAGGAAGTTACTGCTTTTTACACTCCAGGGGACCACAACATTGTGCTCCACCAGGGGATTAACATTCCTCCCTGCTCCCCTCCAGTACCAGGTCATTGGGGGGTTCAGGGGGCAGAGCATGACCAAAGAGGCCTGTCAGTTTAACTATGGGGTGTAAACACATCCAAAGCCTGCAAAATCCTAGGAAGTTAATTGGTTATTTTGAAAAGACACCTGGTACATCCTAAATCCAAGCTAACATAATCCCAGGAGAATGAAGAAGCTAGCACTCTCTCTCTCTCTCTCGTTCTCCCTCTCTCATCTTGCCTGGGAAGCTGCACTCACACTGTGTGCTCACAGGCCCTCTCTCCATAGCCATGTAGTGCTAGCAGCTTCATGGTCCATGGCTGTAGTGGGTCCCGCACACGCAGACTCCAGGAGAGAGCCTGAATACCACATACAGCCATGAACTGCAGCTGGAGATGGACTAAGCTAGCTGGATGCTGAAGTGGACTGTACTTCAACATGGAGTACAAACTCTGGACACTGTCTTTTGTCTTGGCCTGGCTTAGGACACGGCTGGACTTTTTCCACGGTGAGATGGATGGAGATGGGGCATTGGGAAGTCAGAAGGGGAACCCCCTTAATTTTACACAATCAGTAAACCATACCACAGAGCCCCACCCACCTGCGCAGGCTCAGGAAACTCTTTTCCTCTCCATGCCACTAGAACTTATTTTTCACCAATAACAATTTGAGCCACTAAAAACTTATAAAGGTCTTCCTGCATTGTGATCAGCACTCATCAATTTTTATGCTTATTTGTCCAATCTGCATCCGCCCCTGAAGGCATGTTATTTTGTGGCTCTAGCGGGATCTTTGACAAGGGGGTTTAAAATTCGGGGCTCACCCCTCAGACGTTCACCCTGCGGTGTTCTTCTCAGATGGCTGGTCCAGTCCAGAGGCCCAGTGAAGTAGTGGGTTAGGGCTCTCTTCCCGGGATCCTCAGAATCCTGATCTTGTTCTTAGTCATGGGGTTCTAACTCTCCTCCTCTAGTCTTTAACCTTTTTTCTTTCCCTCCCTCAAGGTAATTTACCACCTCTTTGTATTCACTTGTGTCGGCTAGAACAGTACTGAGAAAAGGATCACATCAAAGTTTCCAACCTTAAAGTGTATGGTTTGAATCTCCTCTGTAGATTTTATTTTCGTTGTATTTTATTTTGACAAACACAACATTTTATTAATTAAAACAAGTTTTTAAATTATAGATTTTTGTACTCCCTTGAAAAATTTGTAGATCTGTCAACATGGATAGTAGAGATAACTAGTCTTGCTTAACTTCACATGACCAGTGGGCATTTCCTTCACGCAACGAATGTTTACACACTTAAAATCAGTCTGTGCTTCTCATTTACGATTTCCCCTGTCATCCCTATACACCTTTGGGTTTACAAAATGAAATTTTTATAGAAAAAAGAAATAAGATGTAATAGTGCTACCACAAAGAGTTGTGAAAGCTGGGCAACAAGCGACCCAATGCGATGTGATTGCGCAGACTCTTCAGTGGGATGCTGCCCGGGTGTGTGTGTTACACAGCCAGATGCTGTCGTCCTGGGAACCAGCTTTCCTCTGTTGACATCTGTCAACATCTGCTTCTTCTTTTCAACACAAATATTCATAAGGTATGTCTACCTTCTTGGAAATAGCAAGGGGAGTGAGTACTGGGGCAATAAAGGAAAAAAAATTAATACCTCAATATAGTGTTCTTTCACAGCAGTATATAAGAAAGAACATAATTCCTTATTGTCTCTGAAATTAAAATATAGGACAAAAACTGAAAAAACTGAATATAGCTGTAAAGTTACATGAGGCAGTTATGGAATTATCTAGACAGGGAAGAAATCTAAATGAAACGTCAAAAAATGTGATTGCCAATGCAGTTAAGAATACAGGGCTGGGAGCTCCAAGGTCACTATTCTTATTCTTAACCTTCCTGGGATGCGTTTTCCTTATTTTGGTAAAGAGGGTTTGAACTAAGTGGTAATTAAGAACTCATGTTACGTTTAGAGTCTTTCATTATAGTAAGTAATACAAACTCTGTCAATTACTAACTCCCAAAAATGTAACATTGAAGAGAATGCTTTTATGGCTGTTTTTAAAAGAAGCTTTCAGCAGAATGTTGTTTGTGCTCAGAGCAATCTTACACTGACTTATTTTACTTGTGTTGCTCTCATTCACGAGAGAAGAATCTGGTTTGATTTTTTTTTTTTTTCTGGGAACCACTGCAAATTTAATTGCCCTTAAAGCAGTAGAGGAGTAAAACACTTTCTTTTACCCATAGGGTTTAAAAAGTGAGAGCTTTAATGGGGAGAACACTTAGTGTAGGTGAGGAAAGCCCCCGAGGCTCTAGGAAAGGAGCCCTAAATGTATTAAGAGATGTAACAGAGGGATGAGTTCTACAGTTTAGCTTCCCGGGAAAATCCATTCTTTCTGTGTTCTCCCACCTTTGTTTTCATTTGTGTTTCCGTTTTCCTGAATCCCTCTCTATTCAGCACTGGGGGTTGCAAGAACAGCCAGCTACTTGTCGCCGTCCCTCTATCTCAGACTCTCTTCTTCAGCTTTTTATAAATATTCTAAATATAATCTTTGAAAAACATTATATTTCTAAGAGTTTTTTAAGACAAAAAACTATTATCGCCAAACATCTTAAGGGGAAATTGAAATGCATTTTGAAGCACTGTATTTGACAATCACCATTAAGCTCTTCAGCAATTTGGGGCTACCCGTCACAGATTTTAGAGCAACAGACAAAGAAGAAGACAAGCCCTATACAACCCAAGGGCAACCAAGACAAAAGGTTGGCAGGAAAAGGCATATCATTTTGATGAGGCCCCAATAACGTCTCTGTCTTCAGACCTCACTTTCTAGGGGAGCTAAATAACATAAGCTTTTGATCCATGGTGTTTAAGAACGATGAATTCAGAAGAGCATTGAACTCACAGCTTATCTTCCTCGAATCCATATGAAAGTCCTGTTAGCAATTGTTTTCTGCTACTAGTGCTAGATTCCTCATGAATGAAGAGCACATTTTATTGCAAGATTAATGAGGCCACTCTTGTTTTATTATTTTAATATGTTTTAACATCACTTCTTAATTTAAAATAGAGTATAATTATACAGTATCTTTTAAGAAAGCTAATGGGTTATCAATGTAATACAAAATGAATACAGAAAAATATATCTTATATTTTGGTACCATATTGTTACCATCAATGTTTAATTAATTATTAATTTTAAAAAAGGAATGAACAGGGACTTAGATATTGAGTTTAATAAACTGAAGAGCACAAACCTATTTGCTTCACCAGGAAGCTCCAGCTTTTCACACCCCAAGGGATCATTCCACCTAGGGAGTTAACACTCCTCCCTCCCTACTTCCATACCAGATTTTGGGGGGTGTGGGGAGAGGTACTGACCTAGAGGTCTGTCATTCTAACTAGGGGGTATAAACCAATCAAAACCCTACAAAAAATGGGAAATTGATTGGTCATTTTGAAAAAGCTTTGGTCTTTTCCAAGCCTAAAATATAGAATGCCAAGGGAAGAAAGAAGCTAGTTCTCCCTCTCCCTCTGTCTCTCTCTGTCTCTCTCTCTCGCTCATAACCTGCCCTTGTGCCATGCACCCATGCACTCTCTCTTCATAGCCATGTGGCCCTAGCAGCCGTATGGCCCATGACTGCACAGACTCCACACACAGGCTCCAGGAGGTAGCACAGCAACAGACAGCAAAGGGAAACACACACTAAGCTAGACAGATGCTCAGCTGGACTGGACTTTAATATGGAACAGAAACTCTGGACAGTGGCTTTTGTCTTGGATTTGCTGAGGACAGGATTGGACCTTTTCCATGGTGAGATGGATGGATATGGGACATTGGGAAGTCAGGAGCAAAACCACCTTAATTTTACATCACCAATAAAGTTTGCCATGGAACCCCATCTTCCCATGTGGGTCTCAGGAAATTCTTTTCCTGTGACACTACAAAAACTCCACTTATACCTATAATGATAGCATATCAAGACCTTCTTTTGCATGAAAAATTTACTAGAATGCTGGGATCTCTATTTGATTGAGTGGTTAATCAGTTTTGTTGGACTTTTTTTTTTTTTTTTTCTATAGGTCACTTTGCTGCTGCTTTTAAGTCTTTCTTACTGTATTTCTTCATCAATAATCTTTATCTTTTTCATATATATATATATATATATATATATATATAGTTTTCTTTTTTTTTTTCTAAAGATTTTATATATTTGTTTTTAAAGAGAAGGGAAGGGAGAGAGAGAAAGATAGATCAATGTGTGGTTGTCTCTCATGCGCCCCCTATTGAGAACCTGGACTGCAGCCCAGACATGTGCCCTGACTGGGAATCGAACCGGTGACCCTTTGGTTCTCAGGTCTGAGCTCAACCCACTGAGCTACATCAGCCAGGGCAATTCTTCTTGTTTTTGCAATTCCTTTCCATTTTCCCGATGACCGGTTTATGATTTCCACTTCTTAAGCTTTCCATGAGTACAAGAGCCTACTAGTGTAAGTGAATCTTGTTCTTTACTATCATATTATTGATGTTCTTTCCTGCTAGGCAAAGAATGGTGTATCATCTAAAGTCCTAGATGAAAAAGACTGCTTCAAATTTCTTTCTTACCACTTTATAATTTCTGAAGTCATGATTTTCATTCTCTAAAATCAATTAAAAATATTTTCAATTTTCAGGTATGCAAAGAATTACATGAGGAAATACATTAATGTACAACATGTTATCTGTGTGAGACTTTGTCTGAAAAAAATACTTTATGCTATGAAAATAAGGACTAAATTCTCTGCAATCCTTCCTACTGTCAGGCCTACATTTCTGAGCAATATAGGTGCTCAATAAACATATGCTGTTTGATGGATTCCTAAATGGAGTTGTGCAAATCAATTCTCAAGCTCTGTTAATAATATGTATTTTTAATACATGTAATAAATAGTAGGTGTTTCTGCCAGTATATAGTTATATAACACAGTATTATTTTACCTTTTAGACTTCGTTTAGAGCTTAGATTTGTAAAAATAGGGAAAGACATTTATAGAAAGTTATTTGTCATGCTTACTATAAACTAACAATTTTGTATTTCCTGCTTATCTTGAAAATATGAGCAAAGATAATTTGAGGAAGCTAAATCTGTTTTCAAGGTCATTGGAAACATTTAGTTGAAATATTTTTTCACACTATTCAAAGGAATTTCTATCTGGTGCTATACATAACACCTCTAAAAATACTAACCCCAAATATTGTGCATAATATAGTTTCTCTGTCAAATTTTATGTGGTAAAATATGCATAATGAAATATATCATCTTAACCATTTTAAGTGTACAATTCAGCAATATTAAATACATTCATAATGTTGTACAACATCACTGCTCTCCATTTCTATAACTCATCTTGTAAAACTGAAACTTTGTACCCATTAAACAGTAATTTTCCTTTCCCCACTTCTCCCAGCCCCCTGCAACTATCTGCCATTCTCTTTTCTGTCTCATTGATGTTGACTACTCTAAGCACCTCCTGTAAATGGAATCTCAATGTTTGTCTTTCAGGGAGTGGATTATTTCATTTGACAAAATATTCTCAAAGTTTATCCAGGCTGTAGCACATTGCAGAGCTTTCTTCTTCTTTAAGGCTGAATAATATCCCATTGTATGTGTGTACCAAATTTTGTCTGTCTGCTCATTCATCAGTGGACAGTTGGGTTGCTTTCCTGTTATAATTATTGTGAGTAATGCTTCCATAAACATGAATACAAATATCTCTTCGAGAACTTCCTTTCAACTTTTTTTGGGGGGTAAATACCCAAAAAGGAATTTCTGGCACCTAAAATTTTCTCCTACATATTCAGTTCCATAATTCCCTTCTAGCTTCGCTTAAAACATGATTTCTCCCCTGGGTTCTTAAAATACCCTTCCAATTTTGCCTCAAGAATTATACATCCTAACCCTGTCCTCATACAGAGGAATATTTCTGTAACACAAATTTCCTTATGTTTTTTTCATAATTAAAACCACTCAATGATGTTAAACTGTCTTTAGAATGAAGTCCAAATTATTTTAGAAGCTGTACAAGCCATTTCCATATCTGAATACAGAGTTTATCTTCAGACATAATTTTAGGCCTTCCCTTCAAAATCTTAGTCTCTGGCCATATTAACTTTCTGTTAGAAACAGCAATGTTATTTTCCACTTCCAGCCTATTGCTTGTTCTATTCTATCCTTTGAGAATACTCTTCGTCTTCCCCATTCACCTGGCAACTCAATCTTCAGATTAAATTCTAAGTCATGTTTCTTCCCTGAAACCTGTCCTGATGCCACTCTGCAGACCAGATGAGTGACTTCCACCATGTGTTCACATTCCATATTCCCCGCGGTAACACTCATCATAATTCATTCCGTTCAGATTGTGTACTATCTGTCCCTTCTAGTTGATTATAAGCATCGTAAGGGCAGTGACAATATCTGTAGCCCTATTTTGTGCCTCATTCACAGTGATCAATTAATACAGATTTGATTGGTAAATAAGTAGCTATTGGTAGAGAGAAAAGTGGAAGCTTTCAGAAATTGCTGCAGCATTATATACTCCCAAAAGACTCCTGGAATTTACAGAAATTTGAGATGATAAAAGCCCCATGGGTTGATATCTGACCTCAACATTTTTTTTAAGAACCTTCTGAGTTTAGTTTATTAACTCTGGATTCAAACATGAAGGAAATGAGTCACATTAGAGACCATATGTAATATGTTAAAATAGCATTAGTGTTTGCATTAAAGTCCAAATCATGATTTTGTGTCATTTTTTATTTTGTTGTAAAGAGGAGCTATTTTCTAATACAAACGTGTGTTTTTTTACCACTATAATTTCAACTTGCATAATTATGTGAAAGTTGGAACCCGCAACACATTCTCTTGATATGTGTATAGGTTTCATGCAGCTAATTATATAAATATATGTTGTTGGAATGAGTGAATAAATTGGCCTCTCTTTGGCTTTTCATCTTCTATTATCATTTCTTCAAAGTTTATAAAATTCTCTAAGTAGTAAATTTGTTCTTTGGGTAATCTGATATCAGATTATTAAACAGAATAAAACTAGGTTCTGAAGTCATCATAGAATATATATGGATTCTGGGGATAATTTTTATATATCTGAGAATAACAAAGTGATGCATTTACTTTATGATATGTTCAATATGTGTAGGGTCCTAAGATCAAAAGAAAAGATAAAAAGAACCACTCCATTTCCACAAAGTCTCTATATTCAGAATGTAAAACTATAATTAGCACAAAAGTTTTTTAAGCCATTTAACTCATCTCCGACTTTCAAATTCATATCAAATTTTAATTTTATTTGTTATTAAATAGTTTATTGTTATTCTAGTACAGTAGTCGCAATCCCCTTTTCTCTCCTCTGTGTAGCCGACCCTCACCCCCGCTCCCACAGACAATCCCCTCCCTGTTGTCCATGTCCTTGGGTTGTTCACGCCTGGCCTTGACTAGTCTCTTCTCCTTCTTTCCACACTTCTCCACCTCTCCCCTCCCCTCTGAACACTGTCAGTCTGTTCCTTGTCCTCATGCCTCTGGTTCTATTTTGCTTGTTAGTTTATATTGTTCATTAGATTCCTCTTATAGGTAAGATCATATGGTATTTGTCTTTCATTGATTGAATATATTACTTAGCATAATATTCTCCTGTTCCATCCATGCTGTTGCGAAACTACTGCTAACCACTGTTTTTTATTGTATTTTTTTCTGTTTTTGTTTTCGCTTTCTTTTTTCTCCCAGTTTTCTTTCATCCTTTTTATTTTTAACCTGTGAGGAATAAGTTTATGTGTTCCTCTTTCTAGCTGGGTTCTATGTCTGAGTTTTAATAAGACCAAAAGTGAAGGTGCCCCATTCATCTTATTCCGCTCGGGTACTCTAATTCACAGAGTTGAAAGTTAGCTTGTCTGATTTTCCTTGGGGAACCTTACTGCACTAATGAGCACTCAGGTGTAATACACTGGATGAAGTTTTGCAGTGGAAATTGTTAGTTATGGTGAGAATGAGCAGACTATCCCAGTGCAAAGTGATTTATTACCACTTTTTGCAATACCAGCAAAATGATTCATTCTTGCCAATTTTTGCTTTATGTGCAAAACTTTTTTTTTTTTAAAAACAAGAGTCACTGTATTCTTGATATTAATTATGGTACTATTTTCAAGCCATATAAATTCTAAAAAAAAAATTTGAGTGCTTTTTAGGACAGCTGTTCTTGAAACAGCATGATAGTGGTATCCATCTTTTGGTAGAAGGCTTTTTATATTTTACTAATAATCATATTTTAAAATATCCCCGAATACCAGATAATCCCATCTACTAGTGATGGTGGCTCTATTTTGAAAATATTAATATATGTGTATATGCAAAGACTTCCTACCAATGCAAATTACTTATGGTTGTCTTTACATCCACAGAAATGTGTTAATATGATAAGACATGACATGGTGAATCATTTCATTTTATACACATGTATTTTTAACTACATTTTTTATTTCATGGGCTTTTAATTTTGCTTTTTTAGATTTGGGATTGATTTTTGTGTATTTTGTGTTCACACTGTTTACCTTGACAGTTATAGTTGCCTCACATATGTAATAGCAACTTCATTTCATTGTCTCTGTACAATGAAATACATATGTATAATAAACCTGTCAGTGACACAGGAAAAGCAGTTTATTGTTTTAAAGGTTTTATCATTCCTTCATGGACAGTTCATCAGGGTAATGTTAGGATACTTCTGCTTTAACCATAATAAAGTTTCTAAAAAAATTAATAACATTCTGTTTTCTTCATTAGATACATTTTTATCAACTGAATGATTGTTAGTTTCCACTGTATTTCCATACCCAAAACACATGAAACTTGTGGTCCATCCAAGAGGGAGAATCTCTTTATAATAAGATCCTTTGCCGGCATAAGCTACTCAGTGGTTTGTACTCTACTCACAATGACTCTGAAAGTTCCTCTGGAAAGGTTTACAATGAGAATCCACAGACTAACTGAATCAGAATCACAGTTTTACTCTCACCTTCTCTTGGGTAATGATGCTGCAGCCAGCTTAGCATCAGTCCAGAGAATGACACTTGCAACTCTAGTCGAACTGAACAACTAGGTATTGAAAGGCTAGCTCACCATTCCCAGTAAGAGCAGTGATGTGGTTGCCCATCTTGGAGAACAAAGTCTCAATGGGTCATCAATACGATCTGGTGCTTCAGCTTCTGGCCTGTGTAACTAGACAGTTGAACTAGATGGCGTCCAATACATTGACTGGAAATTGGATGACTCTTTAAAATGCTTCACTCTATAAGAAGATGCCATGTCAATAATGTTATTGAATCTTTTTCAGGTTTTAGGGAATGGTGCATTTTTTTGTCTCTTTTGCCGCAGTGGGTTTTGTATCACAAGAGAACCAGCATCATTGATGCACACTTAGAGCAGTGACTATAATCCTTGTGAAGGCAGGTATATTTACCAGTTTCATTCACAGATTTATTTCCTGTCTTGAATATGTCTAAAATGCTGCTAGATGCTCAATAAATATTTGCTGATTAAATGAATTAATGAATGAGTCATCACACAGAGCCTCCCACTCATTAATAATTAAGTCAACCTTCTTTTTTCCAAGAGTCACTCTTTACTTGCCCATGGATTTATAAGAAATTTTGGTTTCCTTCCAATCCACCTGTCAGGAATAGGCAAATCACCAATGTGATATCAGTGAATTTGGATCACATAATAGGAAAGTCTTTGGGTTATAAAATCTGTGGTGGTGGTGATGGTGATAGTGATGATGATGATGATAACTAAAATATTAAAATGTGTTTTAAGCTATTTATAGCCCTACAACAATCATATAAAGTGGGTTCTCTTCTTAATACCTCTTTTAGCAGAAGAAGAAACTGAAGCACAGACACGTTAATTAGCACAAGGTCGTGAAACTTTCCAGATCCCATACCTGCCAGTCTCCTCTACCTCCGTGAATTTCTTCATTACACACACCTCAGATAACATCGCAGAGGACTCTGTGTTTAAGGAAACATTATTGCGTACCAGTATGTGCTGCCCATAGAACCACCTTAAATTTTCAATATGGGAAAGGGAGTCAGAACTCGGAATCTTCGCTTTAATTCAAGGATGAAATATGTTTACTTTGGAGTAGTCTATGTATGATAACCAAACACAGACAATCAACCAGGTTTGCAACTCATTGACACCAAAAGCAAAATTTTTCAATTCAGTATAATTCTCTTGTGCCCTTTGCAGTTAAAATATCTTTATCCCAAACTTACAGATTTTTTGAAATTTCTATGATGCATTAATTTTATAAAAGATCATCTTAGAATAAAAAGTATTAGGCATATCATAACTTGGTGATTAATGAGGCCTGCTTTAAAAGAGTACCTCAAACTGGGAGGCTTAAAACAGCAGGATTTTCTCTCTCCCAGTTCCTGGAAGTTACAGAAAAGTAAGGGTTTGGCAGTGTTGGTTCCTTCTGAGAGCTCTGAGGGAGAATCCGTCCTATGACACTCTCCTAGCTTCTGGTGCTGACTGGCCGTCTCTGACACTCCTCGGCTTGCAGAGGCATTACTCCAGCCTCTGCCTGTATTTCTTCATGCTATTCCCCCTGTGCACTTCTGTGTCCAAATTCCCCTCATTTTCTAAGGATACCGGTCCTAATGGATAAGGGCTGACCTTAGTGATCTCATCTTATCTTAATTAATTCTGCAAAGACCTTGCTTTCCAAGCAAGGTCACATTCACAGTCATTGTAGTTTAGAGGTAGAACATATCTTAGGGGCGGGGAAGACAATTCCACCCATAATGCTATTTTCAAATATAAACATATTTTCTCACAATTATACTAATTTGACCTCATTTTCAAAATATTCATTTAAAAAATATGACTCTTTACAATATGGTTAATATGCGCAATGCATTTTGTTATGCAATCTACCTGTACCAGTTCATGAAATACTCACCACAAGTTCAAACAGTAGGGTTTTGGACCAGGGCTGTCTAGCTCCAAGACCTGCCCCGTTGATCTTACACCACATTCATCCTTCAATTTCACACTCCTGAATCTTTCCTCTTCTTTTCTTTCTTCTTGCTTTGCCATATCAGAATTCCTCTAATTAGTCCTTCAGCCTCTGTTTCCTCCACATGCATTCTAGACATCCTCCGTCATTGCTCAAAATTGACGTGTGCCATTGTTTTCTGATCGACAAGATTTTGGGAAATGAAAATTAAAATTGTCCTGTTAAATTGCACATGAATTGTAATGGGTACATGGGTTACATTTTCTAGTCTGAATGTTTAAAGTTTGGATCGTATATATTTGAAAAAATCTTACAGTTTTTTACTATAACCCTTATAGAGTTAGTAACTGTTTTAGCAGAGATTCAGAGTGTTGGATTGAAAAGGGTAAGATAATGAATCTCTACTCTGGTGCCTAGTACTAGACACATTCAGTTACGTTTAATTTCTTAAAAACGGGGATGTGTGTGTGTGTGTGTGTGTGTCAGCTTAACCTTGACATTGCTTTTTAACAGGTTAGAAATCTAAGGTGGATGAAGGTTGAGTAGCTTGCTCCAACTCACATGTGCAATAAATAAAACAGTCTTGAACCTGCATTGGATTAACCTATACTACTTTTTGTAAATTTATAAGAATTGAATGAGATAATGTATTTATAAATCATCTTCCTATGAGCCTCTCATTTTGTCTTTTTCTTTTTTAATCTTAAAACATGTTTGTATGAGAATATAAGGCACATTCGAATTCTCAGTCTCACTACATTTTACTTCTATTTCAAGTCAGATATCAACATCAAAGATAATCTTATTGTTAACTAATCCTTATAATCTCACATCAGAATGAAACCCAAAATAAGAACAACTAATGAATAAATTAAAAAATAAACACGTTTCATATTCTAACATGCATTTTAAATTATGCTTATATTTCTGTTTTAAATAGGAAGCTAAATAATTAGCATTTTGTGCTGCGTACATTTAAAACGTTTACGGCTTACTGTCTGAATCAGCTTGGGCTGCTAAAGCAAAATACCATATGCTAAGTGGCTTAAGAAACAAGTTTATTTCTCACAGTTTTGGAGACTGAGAAGTCCAAGATCAAGACACTGACCAATTTGGCTCCTAGTGAGAGCCTCCTCCTGTCCTTTAGACCGCTGTGTCTTCACATGGCTTTTCCTCTGAGCATGCAGGAAGGGAGAGGGTGAGACAGAGAAACAGGCAGAAAAGGAGAAACATCTCTCTTCCACTTCCAAGGCTTACAATCCTGTCGGTCTAGAGCCCTGCCGTTACGACTTCATCTAACCCTGAGTGCCCCTAGCCCCCCGCCATCTCCAGCTATAGTCACGCTGGGGGTCAGAGCTTCAAAATATGAATATGTAGGGGGACACAGTTCTGTCCCTAGACTGATCCTTATCTATTTTACTTAAAATGACTCATATTTGTATTATCCAAGACCATGAAAACAGGAAAAAATATAAAGCAGAACATAAAATGTATCATAAGGAATGAGTTCTAATTTTATATTATATTATAAGTCTTAACTCTTTTATGATGATCATCACTGACTTTCTCATCTCGCCCTTGGCTATATGTGCTTAGATTTGAGTTTTCTCATAACATTAGGTAGAGATTGTTTTTGCTATAGTCACAAAAACTACAAAAAGTTGTTGGCATAATCTTATTGTAATTAAATTCCCATTTATAGAAACTCTAGTGTTTGAATTGAAAGTGTTCTATTTCCATAAAACCTCAATATGCAAGATCTTATTATCCATGTTGCTACTCAAATGTTAAAAAGCTCAGACTGTGGAAACATAGTTACAGAGTCAATTTCCATTTAAGCAAAGAGCTTTAATAGAAGCATCGAATGTGCTATTTACCGCATTAGTACTTTTACAAGACTTCTGGAAAAAAAAAGCTTTCACCTTTCTGTTTTACAACTATTTTAAAGCCAATTTTAGAAGAGTTCAACTTTTAGATGAAAACTCATTGCCAGTAAGTCAAGTGTCTCGGTAAAATTGTGTTTTCAAAGGGAGGATCTGTGTTTATGGGATGTTGAAGAACTTCACAGTCATTTCAGGAACTTCAGGGCTTTCCGCGTGTTGTGAGGTGGTTGGGTACTGTAGGCGTCCCTGGGCCAGACACATGCAGTTTCTATTCCATTTTCTATACCTGTACCTCACACTTCGTTCACATCTTCAGTAACATGGAAAAAATATCCATTTAAATGCGCAAAATGAGTACAAAACATGTTCTTTGAATGATTTCTTGATATGGTTAGCAGCCAAAGAAGAACATGCTGTTCTTTTTATATATAAAAATATCATTTACTTTAATTGCCTATTAACAAGGCTTACTCTTTAATGATTTAATTTTATTTATGTACGTGGGAGTGATGAAATTACTTGGATTAACCTTCACTTTTTCATGTGTGTTTGGGGGGAGAGAGAGAGAAAAGGAGAGGGGGAGGTAAAGAGAGAGAAAGTAGAAGAAAGTTTTCTTTATTTGCCAAATACCATGTTAGGTTCTGAGAATGTCATGACGAACTAGCTCTTGTTCTCTCTGAACCCACCACCTGCCAGGGAATACAGAAACTATTAAACTGTTGGATTTGTGTGAGTGTGTCTATAACACAAGAATAATATACTGTGCTTTTGCATCACAAAGCAGGGCATGGCACATTCCCTCATGGAATAAGAAAACAAAGTCAGGAATTGTTTCACAGAAAAGGTAGCTCTGTAGTAAAGAATTGACTTTACCCAAGGAGAGGTCTGGGAGAAAACCTCTAAACTCTTGAAATTTCCCCAGGTACAAGAGTGCCTTTGTCATTAACATTGGGCTCCTGGACCACGCCTGATGGTTTATGCTAATGAGATGATTCAGGCTGGGAGCTGTCTACGCCAGAAAGGCGAACCATGTGTTTGGAGAGTTGGCACTGTGAACGACTGCATGGGCAATGATTCAATCAAATTTGCCTATATAAAGAAGCCCCAGTAAAAACTAAGGAGACCGCAGTTCATGTGCACTTCCTGGGTTGGTAATACTCTATGCATATTTTCATACACAGATAACTGAGGAAATGCAAGCTTTTGTTCTAATCTCCCCAGACTTCACCCTATATGTATCTTTTCTTTGTCTGAGCATCCTATAATCATGACACTCTATGATACTTTTTCTGAGTGCTTGGAATTGTTCTGTTGAACCTAACAGTGAGTGACTGTGGAAACTGTTGGATTTGTAGTCAGCTCATCTGAAAGAGGGTTGCCTTGGAAAACCCCAGACTTGCAGATGGTGTCTAAATTGAGGGACGTTCTTACAGGGACTAGTCCCTCAGACAGTCGTTTGCCTAATTCCCATGGCATTTAAATTTGAGTGAATACAGCTGTGTACTTGGGTACCCAGAAGATACTCACATGGAGAATGTGGAACCCTCATATGATATACTGTACTCTAAACTTGACACACCCAACTTCTTGGTTGCTGAAAGGAAGATTTACTCAGAGTAGAGCATCCTGTTTTACAATTATTTTTTTCCCTATCAGGCCCTTCTTAGAATCTCATTCGCGTCATATAGAAACGAAAGTGAGAAAAATGGAAACATAGCAAATAAAAATTTTAAGAGATGTCCCAGTGAAAACTCTCTAAGGCCCTGGAGCACAAGAGAACTGGCCTGGCGCCATTATGGGCTGATGAGTTGGATTAGCTCACTTATCCATTCTGATGCTCTCTTAGTCTGTCTTTTTGTACTGCAGAGTTTATAAAAGTAAAAGCCAAATTTTGTCATTCCTTTGCACCCGGAAGAAGTCTGAATATAATTTTGATATAATTGTGTAGATCTTGACTTGGAAATAAGTCAAATGAGTAGAGAAGCAGGGTGTGAGTTGGTCATTATCCAGCTGTTTAACATAACCATGTGGTCGGTAGCTGTGCTGAGCCAAACCCTATAGTGGCACTTTCACTTTCTACAGGTAACATCCTAATCTTATCAGTACAATATACTCTTTCGGGATGCACTTCTGAGGTGATCGTCTAGAAGTCAGTCCACTGGGGACTATATAGCTTCTGTTTTTCAGGGATGCAAAACTCATTTTCACCAGGGGGCCACATCAGCCTCACGGTTGCCTTCAAAGGGTCAAATGTAATTTTAGGACTGTATAAATGTAACTGCTCCTTAACAGTTAGCGAGAGCTTGACACCGCCGCTGGATAGAAATAAGGTGCCGGGCCGGATGAAACAAGGTGAAGGGCTGGATTTTGGCCCACTGGCCTTGTGTTTGCCACCTGTGGGCTAACTGAATCTATGTCAGTTTTAACCTAGTACTTAACCTAGTTATACTCTGTAACTAAACCCTAACTGATAAACTATTATAAACTTTTTTAAAACTATTTTATTTATTTTCTTTTTAGAGAGAAAGGAAGGGAAGGATATAGAGAGGGAGAGAAACATCAATGTGTGGTTGCCTCTTGTGCTCCCCCCACTGGGGACCTGGCCCTCAACCCAGGCATGTGCCCTGACTGGGAATCGAACTGGAGACCCTTTGGTTCACAGACCAGCACTCAATCCACTGAGCCACAACAGCCAGGACTGAACTATTATGAACTTCTAAAAGAGGACATACAAAAAGCAAAACGATAGACATGAAATCGCTACACAAATTTACTTCAACTGGGACCTTGTTAGAAATGCAGAATCTCAGACCCAACCTTGACTCATTAATCAGAAACTGTATTTAACAAGACTCCTACTTATTCTCAATTAATATTTTATAAATTACAGTTGACATTCAATATTATTTTATAATAATTTCAGGTGTACAGCATAATGGTTAGACATTTAGATAATTTACAAAGTTATCTTTTCAGTAAGTCTTTAACCATCTGGCATCATACATATTTATGATATTATTATTGACTGTATTCCCCATGTTGAAACTACCAACTTGTACTTCTCAATCCTTCCACCTTTTTCACCCAGCTTCCTGAACCCCATCAAATAATATGTTTTTATTAAAAAAGAAAAATAAAAAGGTAAAACAAACACATGTAGTAATGGCTCCTAAGGAGACACTTAAAGGAGAGGCTGCATTATAAGGTGATGGGGGCAGGGTGGTGGTACTTTAAATATGTTCATCAAGATACACCTCTTCGAGGCTCCAACATTTGAATGAGACTAAGCTAGTCCTAAAAACCCAGCAATGAGAAAATCCAGAGAATATCTCAGACAGATCTGTCAACTGCAAAGGCTTTGAAGCAGGAATGGTTTGACGTATTCAGAAAATAGAAAGCCCATTGTGACTTGAATATGGAAAGTAAAGAGGAAATTTTAAAAAAATGATCTATCTGAAAGGCAACCATGAACCTGACACGCAGGTCTGTCTCTGACATGAAAAGGGAACATTGATTTATACAAGTTTCAATTGGAAGAACTATTAGTAGATTTTAATCAAACAAGAAATAGGATACAATTTAAGTTTTCAAATGTCAAATGTGGAGAATAGATTATAGACCTGAGTAACTGGAAGCAGGGAGCCTATTTTAGTATACAGGTGAGAGATAAAAGTAAATTGGACAATAGTGACAGTTGAGATGGGAAGAATTGGATACCTTCAACATTTTGTACATTATTTCAGCAGCAGTTGGTAATGGATTGGGTGTGATAGCTGAGGGAAAGAGATGAATCAAAGACAGATCTGAGGTTTAGCCAACTTGGCATATGATTTTCATATTCTTGAAATGAAGAAGGCAAAAATTCTAAAAGTTTTAGTTGTGGATTTATTAAGAACTCTATTTTTGTACATACAAAGTTTAAGATATCTGTTAGACCTACAGATGAAGATGGTGAATAGGAAGCTTGGAATGAAGTTCAAGTTCAGGAGAGAAGTCAGAACTACAGCTGAAATTTCATGATTGATCTGTATTGGGGTTGCATTCAAAGCCAGAGGCCTGGATGAAACCCCCTAGGGAAAAATAATGTGTATAGAGATAATAGAAAATATTAAGAATCAGTCATTGGGGTTTCTCTTGATTCCACAAGGTATGTAAACAAGAAAGAGACAGCAGTGGAAACTAAGCACAGAGAACAAGAAGAAATGTATGGAATGCTACTCAAAAGATTAAAGGCTTGGTCAACACTGTCAAGAGCTCATCAAATTTGAGACAGAAGAGAAGAGCAGTTATCCTTATTTTTGGCATAATAGAGATCACTGATAATGTTACCAATAACATCTTTGATGGACTGATAGAAATGAAAATCACAGTAAAGTGCAAAGAAAGAAACGTAAGCAGAAAGTTTAGGCAAATATGTTGAGAGATTTTTCTAAGAAGAGGACCAAAGTACTGGGGCACTGGATTATTGGCTTGAATTTCAAGTTTCCATTTACTTTTATTTTTTCTAATGTAAGATAGTAAATAATGTTTGCTTGATGTCAAAATAGTATTGTAATGAAGAGAATACAGACTTTTTGTCAAGACGGAGGCCTACGTAGATATGCTTCACCTCCTTGCTCGACCATAGAAAGAATTACAACCAGATCTCAAAATTAATAACACCCAGAACCATCAGGAAATCAAGTAGTATGGACATCTGACAACTAAGGATTTAAAGAAGACACATTCATCCAGAAAGGTAGAAAGGGGCAGAGTTGCGGAGACAGATAGAGAGGTGATGTGGCATGGAAAGGCAGTGGTGGCACCAGTGGCAGGATAGGAGGGATGCCTTATGATTGAGTGACCCCAGTCCCAGGCCAGACTACACAGCCCAGGGTTCCAACAGCAAGAAGACAGAACCATGTTACTTCTGGCTATAAAAACCAGGGGCATTGGGGTGGCGGAAGAGAATCCTGGATTTTTGCTACTTAAAGGGCCATCATGGTCTTAGAACATACACAAACCTGCCCACTCTTGGGTTCATCACTAGGGCAGCAACTGGAAGAGTGCCAGTCGCACATGTGAAGAGGGTGAAGTGACTGGAAATGGGGCAAGTGCTGGGCGAACCTCCAGAAGCCAAGTGACAGCGTTGTCCTCTCTCGGAGCCCACCCTACACAGCCACAAAGCAGTGAAGCTGGTTGCCCCCACCCTGGCAATTACCTAGGTTTCTTCCCCATGCAATTTATAGGCACCCTTTCTACACAGGTCAAATTACTGAGACAGGAAGTAAAAGCAGCTCTACATAATTCATAGAAATAAACGCAGGGCAACAGGTAAATTGAAGAGACAAAGAAAAATGGCCTAAATGAAAGAACAAAACCAAACTCCAGAAAAAGAGTTAAGCAAAACAGAGATAGCCAACCTATCAGATGCAGAGTTCAAAACACTGGTTATCAGGATGCTCAGAGAACTCCTTGAGTACAGCAAAAAAATAAAGGAAGAAGTGAAGGTCACATTAAGTGAAGTAAAGAATAATCCACAGGAAACTAACAGAGAAGAGAAGGAATTGGGAATGAAACCAATGATATGGAACGTAATGAAAAGATAAACATTCAACCAGAACAAAAAAGAGGATACAAGAATTCAAGAATTGAGGATAACCTGAGGACCTCTGGGGCATCTCCAAGTATGCCAATATCTGAATCATATGGACGACAGAAGGAGAAGAGAAAGAATGAGAAATTGAAAACTTATTTGAAAAAAAATAATGAAAGAAAACTTCCCTAATTTGGTAAAGGAAATAGACACACAAGTCCAGGAAGCACAGAGAGTCCCAAACAAGTTGGACCCAAAGAGGACCCCACCAAGACACATCATAAGTAAAATTCCAAAGGTTAAAGATGAAGAGAGAATCTTAAAAGCAGCAAGAGAAAATGAGACGTTTACCTGCAAAGGAGTTCCCATAAGACTATCAGTGGATTTCTCAAGAGAAACTTTGTAGGCGAGAAGGAACTGGCAAGAAGTATTCAAAGTGTTGAAAAGCAAGGACCTACAACCTAGAATATTCTATCCAACAAAACTATCATTTAGAACGGAAGGGCAGATAAAGTGCTTCCCAGACAAAGTGAAGCTAAAGCAGTTCATCACAACCGAGCCATTATTACAGGAAATGTTAAAGGGACTTATTTAAGAAAAAGAAGAAGATCAAAACTAGGTGTATTAAAAAGGCAACAAATTCTCAACTATCAACAACTGAATTTAAACAAACAAACACATACACACACACTCAAAATTAAGTAAACAACAAGAACAGGAACAGAATCATAGATATGGAGATCATTTGAAGGTTATCAGCTAATAATCGAAAGTTAAAATGGGGAAATGTGCAGGGAATAAGAAGAATAATTGTTAGGAACAAAATAGGGGGAAGTTAAGACTAGCATAAGAAATGGAGAAACCAAAGAACTTACACACAAGACCTGTGGACATGAACTAAGGTGAGGGGATTGCTGGAGGGGGGGGGTTGGTTACCAGGAAGAGGGAGGCAAAAGGAGAAAAGTTGGGACAAATATAATGGCATAATCAATATAATATACTTTAAAAAAGATAATGCATACATTAATTGCAGAGCTACGTCCCTAAGAAGTTATGAGATGAGATGTGAAAGTGAAGATAAGAATTTTTTCATAGCCCAAAGATTTCTTATGTTTCTTTTATAACATACAGGAACATAGAGAATATACAATAACACAGAAGTAGGCTTTTTATACCTGCTGGTAGTAATATGAGGTATTCTTATTTTTTTCAGCTGATTTGTAAGAAGTGGTAGATGCCAGGAGTTGTCGGAGGATCATGCAGTCTTGCTGCTACTGTGGTAACTGAGGCAAACCAAAAGTGAAGCATGATAGAATTGGTACTGTTAATCTTTTGAAGGAAGGCAGCCTGCATTTCAAGCTAGAATCTAAATATTTAAAGAATTTATTTATTTATTTTTAGACAGAAGGGAAAGGAGAGAGAAAGAGAAGGAGAGAAACATCAATGTGGGGTTGCCCCTCATGTGGCCCCCACTGGGGATCTGGCCTGCAACCTAGGCATGTGCCCTGACTGGGGATCGAACCGATGACCCTATGGTTCGCAGCCCACACTCAATCCACTGAGCTACACTGGTCAGGGCATCAAGCTAGAATCTAAATATTTAGCTTAAAGTTATTGGAAATGTGGGCAGCGTTTCTCTTTACCTAAAGAATGTATGGTGAGCATGAATTGGAAAGTTTTATTTAAGTCTAGGTGCAGCCAAATGACTAAATTCTGATTACAGTGATTTCTGATACTAACTACCCAGATTTGGGCTGCACTTCACAGGTTAAGTGCTTAGTCCTGCATGAGAGTGTCAGATACAGTTCTAGGGGGCACCATACCTGAAGCGCTGGCTACCATTTTGAGGGTTCTCACTACCCATTGAGGTTCAATAATATGCTAGAATTATGCTAGAATGACTCACAGAAGTTAGAATTTAGAAATTACTTTCCAGGAATCAGGGAAAAGGGCCAGCCAAATTCTTGATTTTATAGATTTGTTAGTTATCTCTCAGGAACCATGGATAAAGACCAAATTATTTATTGTACAGAGATGTAACTAAACCTGTCATATATGTCCTCTTTGAAATCAACTTAGAAGTAGCTGATTCTACTGGGAAGCAAACCCATTTGCCCTTTTGCCCTTGTGGTTCTTCTGGCTTCTGCCTTGAATATTATATTTAGAGCTCTAACAGCCATCTGGGATCAGGAGTTGACTTTGAGGATGAAAGGCCATGCTAGGAAAGAGTGAGGTAAGTTATGTAGGACCGAGCCATGAGCTCAATCTAGCTCACCACCTGTTTTTGTCTTTCCCATTGTATTGGAATGCAGTCATACATATCCCAGAAGCTAGGTTGTTGAAAGTAATTTGACTACAATGGCAAAGTTATTTAATTATTTCCTTTTTTACAGAAGCAGAGTTGATTAGTTATGTTACAGACTGTGAGGACTGCAAAGCCTGAAATACTTCCTGTCTCGCTCTTAGGAAAACCTTTCCTACTCTTGATTGCGAATGATGGCAAACAGAATGAGTCCGTGTCTCCGGTAATTGTGGCGCTTCTGCACCAGCCCTGGGCTACTTCCCTCCATGGTGTGTTCAGATAAATAAGACCACACTTCTAACTCGTTCAAGACACTATTTTAAACATTTTATTCCTGGATTTACTGCTAAATGCAATAAATATGTAAAAAGTTCTTTATATTAAAATCTAATACTTTAAGTGTTACCATGTCAACATTTTGCCATATGTCATTTATTTTACTTTAAGGGAAGTTTTAAAAACTTTTTTTCGTAATTTATTTCAAAGTCTCATTTTGTTAGCACTCATTAGAAAAGTGCTAATTAGAAGGAAAAAAAGCTAAAGTGAGAATTTTAAGACAACTATTAATATCTTCCCTCTTCCTCTAACATAATTTTCTTGATTTTCAATGAGCCAATATTTGTCGTGATCCAAACGTATTCTGAGATGCAGTCATTACTGTAAATATGCCACAGCAAGATATAAATTCTACTAATTAGCATATGTCAAGATTCTTTTTTATGTCTTCACTCAGAAGTAAGTTATCAGTGTATTTTTCCATGATTAATGTCAGAGATAATATTTCTCAAAAATATTATGCTGCATTTAACAAAATATTCAGAATCTCAACTGAGTTTTCCAATATTTTATCTAAAATTCTGTTAATATCTGAGGAGATCTTCACTGATACTGAACAAATGCTACATTAAGTTTTAGTGTTATTAAATCTTACAGTAGATCAAATAACATCCCAATCTATATCAGGCAAACGCCATGGTTACAAGAATTTATAGTAGTATCTCAGCATAGTTCCATAATTACACATTTATTTAACCAATTAAGCATGAAAGTGGCATTATTATCAGAGATATGATATATGACCCGAACATAATTTGGTTAATGAGGAACAAGAAATGCCTGCTAAATAGGGCAGGTATTCTGTTAACAGAAAATTACTAATTGCCCCTGACATGTGTCAGATTGAATGGTTTTCTGTAAAAAAAAATGCTCAGTGGAAAAAATCTTGTTGAAAATAAGCTTCCTCTTTTTATTTTTAATGTGTTTGTAAACATTTACCTCTAGGAAATTGAAAAAAAAATTACTAAAACCTGTAGTTGCAGGCATTTTGCAAATTCTCCTGTGTACTCAGTCGATGATAAATAACCACTGCCATTTCTGGTTTTTGTTTGTTATCAACTTCTAGAGAAAAATCTTTACTCTCAACTTCTAATTATGCAGACTCCCAAATGGATTCACCCACAGAATCCCCTGGCTTAAGCTAGAGCCAAGTCTTAACTTATAAAATCCCTTTAACTCCCTGAACTATTTCTCCTTTCTTATAAATGAGAAAGACAATAAGCATTTTACCTAAGGATGGGAAATACATTGAAGGTAACAGACTTTTTAGTGTCTGTTTATACAATTTCAATGAAGTTTCTTATTGGCGATTGACAAAAAAATGAATGGAGACACAAGCAGTCCAGGTCATTTGTTTTTAAAAGGGATTTCTGGTAGGAGATATAAAATGCCAGGTAAAAATGGAAATTGTGAAATATAAGGTGTTCATCTTTATTGATAAACAATTGAAAACTTTCTGATTACTCAGCTTCTAGTCACTGAGATAATTCAGTATAATCTCTGGAGCCTAAATATGTGGCTCTAACGAACCTGTATTAAACTGCAATGAAACGGTTTATATAAAATACTAATGAGGAACTCTTATCTTTGAATATTCTTGGATGTGTAATTTGTTAATTTGGCTGTTTTAAAATGTTATGTTAAGGAAGCCGGGTCATAGAGTTGAGATTATAGTTTTTTATACTTACTAGATTTATAACAGTAGTCAATTTAAATAGCTCCTCTGAAACTTGCTTCATCATAATACATATATATGTATATATTTGACATATTTTGTTTATGTAATGAATAAAATACATTCTATATGTATCATAAGAAATCAAGAGAAGACTGATACTCAGAATTTGGAAGGGCAGTAATAAAAGAACTAAGAAATATCGTCAAGAGTAAAGCTGTGCCATCAGAGACCAAGGCTGAGGTCATCTACATCCTCCTCATATTCCCAATTACTTTCTATAGATGCAAAAGTTGGACAATGAAGAAAGCTTAGAGGGAAAAACGATTAATTCAAATTGTGATATTGTAGGAGAGCTCTATGGATGCTCTGCCGACAGAAAGATGAACGAGTGGGTTCTAGAGCAAATGCAGCCGGAACCGTCCCTGGAGGCAAAAAGGACAAAGTGAAAGCTGGCCTATTTTGAGCACGTCATGAAAGGGCAGGGTTCTTTAGGGGAAAAACATATAATGCTGTGAAAAACAGAAAGTAGCAAGAAAAGAGGAAGGCTCATTTTGAGATGGAATGACTCCGTAACAGAAGCCGAAGGCACGAGCCTACAGGGGGCGAGCAGGGCGGATAAGGACTGAACGTGACATTGTGGACGTCACTCATTTATGGGGTCACCATATAAATGTTAAGTAGCACTTTGTGTAATAAATTTAGGCACTCAGGTACAGTTCTCTCTTCATCTGTACTTTATATCCTTTCTTCACCACCACGCAAAGGACGGCTTTCTCTTAAAGATATAGCACAAGTGAATTTAAAGGAAATATGCAGTGGGCTGTGTAAGAATTAACATAACTTATGGGCCTAAGTAGGCTCGTTGATCACCGCAGAGGTCACACTGGTAAAAAGCCTTATGAGTGTACGGAATGTGGGAAGTGTTTTAGACAAAGCTCTAGCCTTTCCCAACACCAGAAAGTTCATAGTAGAGAAAATCCAAGCAAGTGAAGCAAATATGGGAATAAATTTGGACAATTTTTTTTTTTTTTAATTGAGGAGGAATAGGAGAGAGAGAAGAGGTCTTTACACAGGGGACCCTCGGCCTGTCACGGATTTCAGTTTTTCTCCTAGTTTTTACAAAAACTAGGTTAGAATGTAGTTAAGATCAATATTTTCACAGAATAATGTATTCCTGTAATATTTTTCCAAGTTTACATATCCCACTTTCATTAAGTAAGGGGCATATTTTATATTTAAAATATATTAAAATATATTTTATATTAATATATTAAATATATATTCACAGTAAATATTTTGTGTTTAAAAATATAAAACTAATTTTTAAGTACTCGAATAATTTTAAATATAACTTAAATTTTAACATAATTTAAATACTACATTTGTGAATTACTTTTGCTTATGTTTGGTTCTTTATCATTATTTCTTCTCCTTCCTGGTAAAAATCAGTAGACATAATCCAATAATTTTCCTTCATGTTCCTTTAAAATAAGAGCAGGTAAATTTGAATGAAGGAATTTTAAAAATTTTTTTGTTGCTAGTTTTCTTATTTTATATAAGTTGTAATATCAAAGACAACACTTTCTTATATAACACATATTGAAATTTCATATTGGTGTGTGTAGTTACTCCTGTGTACTAAAACTTCAAATCATTTATAATTAAGTTATATATTATGAAAAATCTAGTGTGCTTATCTGGCAAGTAATAAAAACATCAAATTCCGATTTTTCAAAAAATCTTCTTGACATTTCTTTTCTTTTATTAGGAAAGTTATGTTCTGAACTTTTTCCATTTGTTATTTCCCAACTGTATTTTCTTGAAAATCTGACCCGGGGCACTATTTCTAACCAAGCTCAGTTAGTTCTAGCTCGTCTATAAACAAGTTCACAGGTCTTAAGCTTCAGCTGACTTTTATAAAGAGTGCATAATATGTGCATTTTTAACTATATTTTCAGACTGATCCCACACAAACTCTTTATATTTATTTCCTACCACTTTTAGGACGGGTTCCTGCTTTAGGAACTTGGACCCTCGGCGTGGAGTTAGTGGGCTCGGAACAGTTCACCTTTGCTCTGATGCTGGAGTTTCACATTTGTCTAGAATAACTTCCAGAGTGTTTTAAGTCTCATTAACTCTTCAATATCTTTTGTCTCATTCTTATTTAGATCACTCATGGTTGCTCAACTGGATACTTTATTCCCTAAAACCTTATACAAATTGAAATCTACCCCCTTGAAATTCAACAATAAATTATTTAGTTCATCTCTATTTCTGTATTTGTTTCAAGAATATTAGGTTTATTTCCAAAATAGTTTATGGTCTCTGAGAGGGGAGGAAGAGCCTGTTATCCTCTTCTGTCTCCCACAGCTGTAGTTAAAACAAAGCATGGTCAACCTTTATGAATTATATTGTTAATTACCTTCCAGGGGCTACCTGTGTGACTGTGTGCCAAGTACTCAGCACGGTGCCTGCCTGATATCATATGAGTGCTCAAAGATTGACAGCTGTTTTTATTGTCATTATTTCCTTTTTCGAGCACTTTTTAAAAAAATATCTGCATTTTTCAGTATTCCTTTTGGAATTGTATTCATTTTATACAAAATGGATTTTTAGATCTTTTTTCCCTTCTAAAGTAGTGTTCTTCTCACCTCTCTCTATTCTCCTTCACTTGGGCCCTCCTCACCTATTTTTAAGAAATTATTGATGGAAAGAGAGATCGGTATGATTATACAATGGGTGGGCTAGAGGGTAAATGGAGAACTCATTATTTTTATTTTTTCAGGTGAGAGAAATGTAGAGATGTGTCCAAAAAGAATCTGAATACATATAAATTTAGATGAAGAAATATGTAAAGTTGAGGAACTTGATATCAAATAAGTTCACTGTTTCAGCGAAGCAAAGGTAAGGTAGTCATAAAAGAAAGGGGTAGGAGAGGTTGTGTAGAAATCTTGAGGATTTTGAAAATCTTGCATTGTCACTGAGCAGAACAAAGATATATGATTTTAGACAAAACTATAATTAACTGGCAGTGATGGAGTATCCGTCGAAGTTTCAAACTTAAGTGCATTACATTGAGACAAATTTGTCTAAAAACAGATATGATCTCTGGTCTGTAATAACTCAACATCAATTTGTGAAATAAGGTCATGAAAGTGTTATAGATAGCAGAGTGATGAACACTAAGTTACCGCAACAGAAAACATTCTAAAGACTTTAAAAGACTGCAGTTTCACTTTGTTACAAAATTAGGCAGATTTCTGAGGCAACAGCTTTATCTATCAGATCTCTTGGGAAATCACAAAGTCTAAGAATTGGGAACAACTGAAACTAGTCAACTTCCCTTTAATTATTTGTAGTTTCCAAAAGCTTTTATATGTTTGGTGTCACAAAAATAATCAGAGGTATGAAAGAACACTTGGCAATTTCATACATATGAAGAGTTCAAACTCTGTGAGAAGAAAGATGTGTATGCAAGCAGCACGACAGAAAATTTAAAATGATGTGTCTCAAAAGGTAAGTAGACATTCAAACGTAGGAAAAGAACTTGTTTCTGAATGGATCACTACTCTCCTTCCAAGATTTAGTGTATGCTGCTGAAAGACTGGTTATCTTGGTTGCTTGATTGTCTATTTCAAATCATTTCTTCATTCAGCCATCCTTCTTAAGCACCAAGAAGCAGTGGGGAATGGTGGTGAGCGTTTTACACTGCAGATCGCTTCAATATCCATAAGTTTCTGACAGAATTCTGAACAAGCGTGAATCTCAGTTTCCTTTCATCATTGTTGAATTTCATCAGAGCCCCACGAGACTAGAAAAAACAATAATTAAGAACCCCCCCAATTTTTTGTTGCAAAATACATCTAATTAAAACCACCACCATCCCGATATAACTTAGCTAAGTCTTAAGGATAGCTCCCCCCCCTTTTTTTTTTTTTTTACCTATAACTATACCAGACACAGTTCTTCTGAATTAATGGCCTGTGCTTCATAAAGGATTAGCTGAACAGTTTTGTCTGCACTATTCAATTAGAACAAAATACTTACAAATCAATTTTTGGTTAAGATCTCCCCTACCCCAAGCCCTTACTCTTTGCCCACACTCAGGCTAAGGCAGCCTGCAGCCTCTCCTTAGCAGCCCCTCTCTAGAAGGAGCTGTCAACGTAAGGAACGTTCAAGCCTGCAGAGAGTTTATTTGAGCCAAACTGATGACAATTGCCAGGAAGCAAAACCTCAACCGGATCAGGACATACACCAGAAAATGGCAGTTTTGCACTTTATTTATACATTACAATCAGAAGTGGGAGGTGTCAAGTGGGTTACATGAAATCCATTGATGATAGATAAAGGAGACTAGGAAAAAGCAAAGTAGGGGTTCGGGGAAACCTTTGGGGTTGGATAAAAAGTAAAATGATAGACATTTCTTTTCCACAGGTGGGTACAAGATAGTTAACAGTCAACAGTTAACATGATTACAATAACAATGAGGGGATTTGTGCTCTCTGCAAAGGTGTGATTTTTGCACCCTGAGGGGCCCAGATAAAGGAAAGTTACCTTGACACTCCAAAGGTATGTTATCATAGATGCAAAAAAGACAATAGTCAGGCTCAACTAAGACAAAGATTGATTTTTGTCAGAAACAATTGTAGCCTAGGGCATGACTACCCATTATAAACTACTTTGAGTTACAGCATTTTGATTCCAGACCATCCTATGTGATTACTTTAGGTCTCTGAGTTCATAAGGCCACCGCACAGGCCTCCCCTGAGTTTGTCAGGTTTAGTGTGTGGCCCCTTCTTGTCCACAAGGTTGACCTCAGTAAAACATTCTGGGATCTACCATCAGCCTGTTCTTAATAGTCTTGTCCCGTCTCCCTACAAGAGAAAGATTCCTTTCTGTTTAACTTAGAGGCACTTGCAGATATTATTGCAGGAGCTTTCTTTCTAGTGTGATAGTCTCTCTTCCTTTATTGTTACAATCTTTTCAAACAAATCTCTCCTGGGTTGTTTTTATTTCACCTTTCTCTGTAACATTAGGCAAAGCTGAACTTTACCTGAGCCCTGTGCTTCCTGGAAAACAGCAAAATGGACAATTAAGAAATCCTGCACATTTTTGTGTTCCAAAGGAGCACCCTTGCCCTTGTCAAAGAAAAAATGAATGAGATGGAGTTAATCAGGCAAAAAAGACATTATTCTAGACTAATGCAATAGGAGAGAAATATTGAACTCAATTCCACTAGAACACCAGCAAGAGAGATTTTTAAGTGCTGGATGAGGTCGTAGAAGATTACTGGAAGATGTTAAGGGGAATTGGTCAGTGTGATCATCTTGTTAATTGATTCTTACATCATTTAGGTTCTACCATTACGAGAGACTTGGAGATAAGGGTTTTTTCGTGATGATATTTTTTTTAAAAGGATGGCTTTCAAGTCTTTGAGGAAGACATTTGTGGGTTATAAAACTGACAAGTGTCTGAGAGAAGATTTATATCTCAAAAGGACAAAAAAAATAGAATTGTGAGTTTTCCAAAGTAAATGCTCTAATGAAAAGATCAGGGGCCAATAATCAAGGAGAAAGTTGTCTAAGGTTTAGTCAAGCTAAAGGGCACACCAAGGCCTTCTTGGTCCCCCTTCCATTTCTAAAGCCCACCTCGGTCTTTCCTCGGTGACTCAGATAAAATGTCTGCTTTCTTCCTTGTCCCTGTGGCAAGAATCCAGGGTGATTTCCTTTTTTATCTATACAATCTCAAAGCCTTCCTCCTTTTCTTTAAGATTTTATTTATTAATAAATACTCTCCCTGTTACAATAGCCTAGATAAAGTAATATCCTTAATGTGCTATTGCATTTCATCTTTCATAAGATAATACATCCTACATCCCTTCATATTTTCAAAGGATTAAATAAGATCATGTAAAAAGCACTTAGCATGATACTTGCAACAAAACACTCAAATCTGCAAGTAAAATGATTTTATCTAAGAAAAGTTGTCTTGTAAGCAAGTGTTTAATTATTTTGGTAAATGTCATCACGTTCCATAATTAACTATAGATGGAACTATGTCCCTCCTTAACCAGGTGACAGATTTAACTGAAAACAATTCTCAAATTGATATTATTACATGTATAAACATTCCTGGAAAAAAAGCACAAATCCACCATAAAACTTGCTTTCCTAAATTGTCTCAGCTCTCTTCCTTCAAGTATTGTGACTAGCATGTTATAGGGCAAAACTACTCTGAGTCAGGAAGAATCATATTCTGATGCCTAGTCAATCAAGCAAATATATGGTTGGAAAAGAAAATAGAACCTGCATTAATAACTGGGGGATGGTAGACATAAGACCTACCCAAAATCTTGACTTGGATATTAGTTCCATATTTTCCAAGCTCAGGGTCTAATGGATTCTTACATTCTCGTATATGAGAATAGCAGGATCTCTACAGATTTTCTAAGTAACCACTTTCTTGAATTTATTTCATCAATGAAAAATTATGTCTAATATTATTCATACTAATTACTAAACCCTCTGTGCAGAATTAAGTGAAACTATTTAGGTGATTTGCTATCAACTTTGTTTGGAGTACAGATTCCTCATTGGTATCTTTGAAATGCTTACTAAAGATCCTTTGGTTGTAAATTCCTCACCAAAGTACTTAGATTAGTGAATCTGGACCTATGTACAGTTTTGAGTTTAACCTTTCTCATATAGGTTTTTATAGACTTAGTATATTTTTTTCTGTAGATTTGTCCTAACAGTTTGAAGAGATGACTTCTAAGCAGATGGGCTTAGAACATGGAGTTTTACTTCTGTGGGTATTTTATCTGTGAGTCCCAGCCTAGCTAGTCTTCAGTTTTCACTGTTGATACCTCCATGTTTTTCCATTGTCTAAACCTGGTTTAAGTGTATAGGATGTATTTGAAGATCTGATGAGATTTTGGTTGATCTGAGTAATTAAGCTATATTGTATCTTAAAAAAAAGAGTGCAAAGGTATAAAACATGAGAACAAATTTACATTTTATTTTAAACTACATATCAAATTTGAGAAGTATAGAAACAGGAAATATACATCAACATAGTCAGTTTTCTTCTGAAAGGACTAAATGCATTCTTTTTTTCAAAGCATGTCTAGAGGAACTAAAAAATCAATAACAAAATAAATACAGACACCTCTGACATTTTAGGTTGTGAAAGGGAGATTAATTTGGATAGAGAGACAGAGAATGCTAAGAAAATTTAAATGATTTCTTGGCAGATAAAAAAAATCTGTTTTCTCTTGTCATTCTCTTTTTGCAATATTATCCATACATTTCTTAAGGAAAAGAGGAAATTGAGAAACGACATTTGAATGCAAGTGGTTAAAGTATTCTGAGGGTGTCTTTTGAAAGGAAGTGTTTCAAAAAAGATAAATTTGCCTTGCAAAATTATCAGGGAGGAATTAGCACACTTTGTTAAAAAAGTTGCTTTCAGATTGTTTTATATTTACTTAACATCGCTCTTAAAATTTTTATTTTTTATTTTTCCTTAGAAAGTATTTTTTCTAGGCTAGTGGTGGAGCAGGCTATGGGAGCTCTAATCATGGTGAAGTGTGCATGACAACGCTTTCACACACGAGTGAAAGGAGTGGGGATGGGCAGGCACGGGATTTCAGTGACTCCCACTTGTTTTCTCCAGTGGACAACTGCATTGATCCTGAAAGTCCTATCATTTTAGCAACTTTTTCAAATTAAGTAAATGTCTCTAAGAAACCTATTATGACACACACATGCACACACACACACTGTGTGTGCATTGTAAAACAACAACTAGTTTGCAATCAGTTTACTTACCTTCTGT
Organism: Micronycteris hirsuta; assembly: GCA_004026765.1. Classification (NCBI taxonomy): domain Eukaryota; kingdom Metazoa; phylum Chordata; class Mammalia; order Chiroptera; family Phyllostomidae; genus Micronycteris; species Micronycteris hirsuta. The sequence goes on along the minus strand of PVJI01005279.1, from coordinate 19,030 downwards.
AAAAACTAAGAAGTACTTCCAATATATGTACTTACTCGAGAGACAGTGAAAATATAGTGAGTGACAGCTGTTTGGTATTTTTATTTACAAATGTTTATTCTTAACTTTCTAGGAACATTGTTCAATTTTTTTTTTTTTTTTTTTTTTTTTTGCGGGGGGTGTTGCGGGCAACCTCAAATCTAGGTCCATATAACTTGAGAGAGACTAAACCCAATTTTGCAGTTCCTAGGAGCAACCAAAAATCTAGGCCGGCTTGGTCTGCATTCCATCATTCTGCCCAAAGTTTTCAACTCAAGGATGTACAGTGACTCCAGCTGGTCCAAAGAGAAAATCCAGGATATTCTCTGGAACTCTCTGAATTCCAGATTTTGTAAACTGATTGCAGGTGAGCTTGAACATTAATTGAGCTTTTCACACCAAACTGTGTGAGAATTCTTGAAAAGCAAGCCAATGGAAAAGAACTAGAAGTCTGAGTACAAAGAGAAAGATAGAGTAACAACAACAGCAAAAAAATATTGAGTCTTGATGAGATGGTTTGAACACCTGAATCCAGCCGTACAAGTAATCCATCCCTAGATTTTCATTTACATAAAATAATAACATTCCTTATTTAACTACATGATTTTGAAGAATTCTGTCTCTTGCAAATGAAAGATCTGGTCCATATAAAGAAAGCTATTCAGATGACTGAGCCATGACCGGTTTTAGGAACCTTTTATCCCAGATTTTTCTAACCTCTGTGTCCTTTACCATGTTCCCCTCTTCCATGTGAGATGTGATAGCTGCCCTCCATCTGTAGAGTTGTGGAGACATTTTCTTGGGGTTTCATAATAATATGGGGTGGGCAAAAGTAGGTTTAAGTGATAACACAAATACATCATGCAATAATTAGTAAATAATAATAATAATAAAATAAATTCTGTTTCACATTCTCATAACTGTAAACCTACTTTTGCCCACACCTGTATGTTTTACTTAGAAGGGAATGAAATATATTTGATTCTGCTTTTCTGTAAATGTCTAAAATTATAGAATGTTTTGTTTTTCTCATCTTTGTAATACAAATTTTCTTTAGCTTGAGAGTACACCTTCTTTTGAAGCATAAATCTACTCATAAGTCAGATTCCATTTTTAAAAATTTCATCTGCCACAAATTATGAAACATCACAGTTGTGGAGAAAATGCAAAAGAAGGCAAAATAACTTTTTGGTTTCCTTTGAGACTGTGAGAAATTCATTATTTGGGAAAAAATTAAAGTGTTCTATTAAAAGAAAACATGGACAGCATTATTTTTACTTTTCTGTCGCACGTTTGGGTCTTTGCACCCAGGCGTTCAAATTCAAAATACATTTGCTGTCATGCTTTGAGAAAGTCAACATCACGACAACTAGCAGAAGGCATTTCCACTTCTAGGAAGATGATTTTTCTGCTGTGGTTTTTAAAATTTTATTTGATATCTTATATTTCAAAGGTAATTAGCTGAGAAACTGGATGACCTGATTTAAATGCATTTTAAGAGAAAAGGACATATGCGTTCACCTCTTCTTAGAATAAGAAATAAATATGTCTGTTTGGTTGTGTTTGTTACTTATTTTGCTTTTACTTTTGCAGTTTATAAAGTACCTGCCATTAAGGGGAGATGACATAAATGGGCTCTTAGCTTCATCCTTACTGTGTATGTCATCACCATGGTCAAGGGGCACAAAGGACAGTTTTGTTTGGAGGTCCTGTGTGCCCCGGTGCCAGCCAGTGAGCTGCTTGTAAGCAGGGTCATTGGCCATGCGCTTTACTGCAGTTGTAGTGGGGCTAGTGTTCTGTGTAAGGCACGGCTACTATGCATGGGCAACGTGTTCTCAAGGACACATGACTGAAGGAAACAGGGCAAGAGCTGAGCTTCTGTGATGTCCTAAGAAAACACCTGCTGTCAGTGACACCAATTTGTTGGAAGCTCAGCTGGGCACAAAGTATATAATTAATCCTATCATGAATGCCAAGATGACCATGGCTGAGGCAGTGCAGGACAAATTGGTGGAACAGATTTACACCAGAGGTTGATTTCAGCAGAGACTGTGACAGATTACCACGTCCTCTATTGTGGACAGAGGATCTTCATCCCCAGAGGCCAGGACCTGCACTTGCTGGGTACCTGACTATGCACAGATGGCAGCAGAGATTCCCCACGCCCCTGGACAGCACCTATGTCAGTGTCATCCAGGAACAATGGCAGTGAGTACTGTGATCTCCCAACATAGGAGCATGTCATGCACAGCCACCTGCAGCTGTGGTGCTTGCCTGAAGAACTGATAAACAGAGGATTGAACCCTGTCACTCGCAGAAGGTGACCAGGGCACAAAAGGAGGAGTTCTGCACTGACATCCAAGCATGCATGTCCTTTCAGGAGTTCTCAGTTGAGGGACTAGTTGGCAGCTTAAGTCACACACTCATACAGACACAAATCTAAATAGCATAAGGCAGGGAATTTTATTGTTACACTAAGATAAGGCTTATATTGTATTGCAAAATTAATTTTAAGGAATTGTGGAGAAAAATCCAAATGAGTATGCTCAATTCATAAAAACTATCTCACTTTTCTTGTAAAGGTCATAATATAAATGCGATTATCAGGACCGATCAAGTACAACTGTTTAGAGTAGATTCCTGATGCCCCCAAAATCTCTTTCTTGCTCTCAAGCCTGCTTCCCACCGCTAGGCATTTAATGTACTCCGTCTTCTGCTTTCCTTATGAAAAAATAGAGCCTCGGTGTAGAAGGTTAAAAAGTCATGTAAAAATATCATACTATTTAGGACTTCATGTGTTACCTCTCCTATTAGTATCTGAGTATTTGTACTGAAAAATAATTATGCCTATACTATATATATATGTATCTATATATTCATAGGTATATAGCTATATATAAATTATAAATATGACTGAACAAATGTAGAAGGTTGTTCTGCAAATACTGCATAGTTTCTAAGCTCTATACATTGTTTAACAGAGCACGCTGATTGCTCACTCTACATAATCGTTGTTTTCCAAGAGAAAAACAAATTTTAACCTGTTCTTTACAACTTGTCTCTGCTCCCAGTTCCCTTCCCCCACAACTATGTCTCCTAATCTCATTTCTTACCGCTCTCCAGTCTGGACTCACTGGTCTCTTTGTGGTTCTACAAAACACCAAGTCAATGTTCTTCAAAGTCCTTGCTAGTTCTTAAGTTTTCTTTTTCTTGCTAACCTAGAGCTTCCTCACTTAAGACTCTGCCCAAATGCCAACTGAACGCTGAACTTCTGTTTTTGGAGGGACCCCCTGTCCCAAACCAGAATTTATTTATTAAAATGTATTTATTCTTACATATGTAAAGTTCAGTCACCTTCAAAGTACTCTCCATTTGATGCAATATACCTATCGAAACATTATTTCCACTGTTCAAAACAGTTTTTGAACTCATCGATCGTGATGCCTTTTAGTGCTTCTGCCTTTTTTTGTTTCACCTCTTCCATATTGGCAAAAAGTTTCCTTTTGAGGACTTTTTTTCATCTGGAGAGACAAAAAAAGTTGCTGGGGGCAAGATCAGGTGAACAGGGAGCGTGGGGTACAAGGTATCATGCTCTTTTTGGTCAAAAACCTGCTGAACACTCAGCAAGGTATGGGCAGGTTTGCTTGTAAATCACCCATCATGAAACGGACAAACACATGGAAAGAGTTTTCAAAAACATTCACTGAAGCTGAACACAGCCTCTCACAACAACACCAGCTGGTACAGTGATATAGATGGGTTCCTAGAACACTCACCTAGTGAGGAAGGCCAATACTACAAGGGGCCCGCCCTGCAGAAGAGAATTCCATTTTTTGTGTGTCCCCTATTCTTATAAAATAGAAAACACTACACAAATCACCTCCTGATACTGAAACATCATAGCATTAATTTATTTCCCTTGTTGCTTGTAAGTTTCTTTAGAAATGCCCCTTGGAAATAGTTGTTGTTGTTGTTGTTTTTCTGTACTGTTTGTTGTTATATGTCTCTAAACTAGAAAGTTTTCATTTTATTTATTGATAAATATGGCTTATTTTTATTAGCTTACTTTATAATTTCTATTATTCCTTCATTTTTACACTTTTCTTTTTCAATATTTATTCCTCCTTTTAGATTTATGGAGCCCCCCTTTTTTAAAAAATATGTCATTTCATTGGTTCTTTCTCAGTCTCTCTCTCTCTTTCTCTTCTTATTTGGATCTTTTATACTCTACAGCACGGATCTACATTATATTGAAAGAAATAATTGTTACCTAAAACTGAGCTCCTTTATGGTTTCTGTGACTCAGACACAGAATAACACCATGGAGAGGCATATGAATGTAAGAAAATTATTATATTCAGAGATGCTGGAGGAGGGAAGCACTGACTGCCAAACAGGATCCTGAACAGGAGGAGCTCCAAGGCAGTGGGCTCAGCCAAGCAGTTGGGGGCCTGAGAGAGTGAGGACCCATGGGAAACTGCTTTTATTTGGGGTCGGGGTGGAGTATACAAGCAAATGATGTGAGGAGACTTCATTGGTATATTTAAATGTCACTAGGTCACAGTCAAGGTCAGAGTCAGAAGAGAAGCAGGATCCAGCTTTATCACACTATTGTACCTGATTACTTAGGTGGGATGCTCAAAGACTATTTGAGGTGATGTTGAGGCATCCAAAAATATAAAGTTATAAACATTTATTAAACCTGTAATCTATGACATTAAAAAATAACTCTGGCTTAATCCTGTTTTTGTAAATAGAGTTAAACAGAGAAAAGGAATTCTCCCTTTATCCTTCTTTTTATTCTTATCAGGCCCTCAGTGGATAAGATGATGCCCACTTGCATTGAGAAGGGCGATCTGCTTTACAGGGTCCATCCATTCAAATGTCAATCTCATCCAGAAACAACCTGATGGACACACCAGAAATAATGGTTCGCCAAATATCAAGGCAGCCTGTCATGTAAAATTTAATGAGCACAAAATTAATCACTGCAACTCTTATGAATAAATCCCTGATAAGTCCTTTTGGCACTTTAAAGTGGTATACCACATGGTTTCTCTTCATTAGAATTTATCATCTTGATAGTGGTAGAAGAGAGAAAAAAGAGAAAGATGGAGAGAGATGGAGAGGGAGAAGAGTGTAAATATCTATTATTAAATAATGTGTGTAATAAATGTACACTAAGGGCTGTGGGGTAAATAAGTGCAAAGAGAATCAAGGATGAGTCCGATGAACAAATGGGATTTGAGTTGGTACTTGAAAATGTCTCGCTGAAGAGAAGGGTGTTTCTTAATGCAGAAAAGACGTACAAGGAGGAATGATAAGAATAAACATTAAAAGTCTTTGTGGCATGATTATTTGGAAACTATATTTCTGGAGCAGATGGTTCATACAGGTAAGAGTGGGTACATATGGTTTAGACATAAAGGGTCATACATGCCAAGACCAAAGTGTCTGTTATTAGCCAATAGCTAATTAGCAGATATGATTAATTTAAAATAGTAGAGATCATGTATCAGAAATGTGCTCTCAAAACCTACATAATCTTCTTAACAATGTCGCCCAAATAAATTCAATAAAAAATAAAAACTGAACATTGTCTGAAAAGGAAAAAGAAAAAAAAATATTTTGGTGATGATATTTTGTTTTGAAAACCTGTGTTTGTGCTGGTATGCTGAAGGAATACGTTTTATACATCATAAAATATACTTGAGGTTACCTAAGTTACCTACAATTTTATAGATATACTGAAGGTTGGAGAAATTCCTTGGCACCTTGTCAAAACATTGAAACCATTCTGAAATATTCAGCAAGATGAAAGAGACACACTGCTCAGAGAATCCTTCAAAGCCCGCTCTTCAACTTGCCATTCACATGCTAGACAGACAGCATCAACTTAATGCTGAATAAAAGCCAGGATTGTATCACTTGATCATTTGATCCAAAGTGCTATTTTACAGATAAAGAAAGTGAGGCCCCAAGAGGCCACACACACCGGCAAGTTTTCTCACTACTTTCAGGTACAACATTCCCCACTATGTCAGCCATTCTAAAGCAAAGCAATACACTCTGCCCATTCCATCAAAGTTCTAAGTCTCTTCCTCATAAGATTCAGAAGTAACAGATTCTATTTATAATGAAAAAAACTTAAATGTTATCCCCACTATTTCTGCTTTCTTGAAAGGAAATCCAATAGTATTATGAGAAATAAATGTGCCTGTTGGTGATTTGAAGGTGCTGGCAGAGAAATAAGGAGGTAGAAGAGTGGATGAAAGGTAAGAAATTTTGATATAGGAATTAAATTGAGGACTATTAATAGATAATGTCTATTTATTCTTTGACAATTGACTTAAATTCATAATCTAATCTACTTAAGCTAAATTAGGTTTTATAGTGATTTTATATACTGAAGAAGAATTCATTAATATGTTTTTAATGTAAGTGATAGATTTTTAAGATATTAATAAGAATTGATTAATGATGATTGTGACAGTGGAGAAATACCAATTATAATAGTCAGATCTTGAAAATATTTTAACCATATCACAATTTTTAATTAGGTTTGAATTGTTAAATCATCAATAGGAAATTAAAGCAATATTAATATTGTAATGTACATTCATTTGGAACTTTGTCTTGTGAAATTCATCTCCATTATCTGCAATCTTTATCTAAGTCTTGCAAGTGAAACAGAAGCATTTCCATTTTGCATGGGAAAGTTTGGGTTTGAGAAGATCACTAACAGCCCCTGCAGCCGAGGAGGTAAAAGAGATTTGAATTCAAGGTTCTCTGACTCCAGGGCTATCACCTCTTCTGCTACTGCATTTTCTCCCTTCCTAAAATTATTCTATATTACTTGGGTGTTTAAAGGTCGATACATAATGCATCCATTTTCCATTTTGATTTCAGAACCATTTTAGCAATAAGGCCCAGTAGTTACAATAATGCAGACTGAGATATTAGCTTTGGAAAATGGTGTATGTTTATATGGTGAAAAATAGCCTTTTGTAAACTTTATCTTTGAAAGAGAGAGATTCTCATACTCATTTAGAGATGGAAGTAGCCATATGTAGTCCCCTGTCCAGATACAGTGTCTCCCCACTAAGCCCATCACAGAGTGGAGAGCTGTACCAACTGCATTCTGTGTAAGTCAATTGACCTTACCAGAGAGGCCAGGAAGGGGTGCCAGCCTTTCTTTTGTCTCTGAACTTCAGTAGCGAGGCAACTCATCTTTTCTTCCTGAGCCAGAGTTAGCTCAGTATGGAACAGAAGCCAGGGGGTACCCAGCATAGAAACGTGCGTGTGCTTGTTTAAGTGTCCCCCACAACGCATTACCAGCATGAAGGATTTAACCACCTTCAGAGAGTGGTTGAATGGGGAGTTTGGTTTACCTTATCTGTTTTAAGATAATATCATAATATAATATAATATAATATAATATAATATAATAATGCTTGCCATTAATTTAATTTTGTTATCAATAAAAGTATTTTGCTTCAGAATACATTCAGGTAATAAAAAAAAACTGGAATACAGTCTTCTAATTCCAACTTAAAACAGAAGTCAAATATTTAATTATTTGAAAAATTTTACAAAATTTCATAGAAACATTTTCAATGATTTAAAAGTCAATGCTAACTTTTGAAACACATATGTCACTAGGGATGGATGACCTAATTTAGATGAATTGTGATTCTAGTATTCATCTAAAATTCAAGGTTGACCTAAATCAAATATGAGAACCTTGAAGTTTGGTTAACTTTATTCATTACTTTTCCTCTTTGTATGTCTTTTTTATTTCCTGTTTCTGGCTTGCATTAGAAGCAGAACTGCTAGCATTAGAAAAGCTGTTTGTATAATGATTCCATATAACTATAAACCTAAAATGTGCAAATCTCTAAAAAAGTTTGGGTCCAGATTTTGAGAATCAAGAGGTTTCAGGTCTGGGGAGGTTTTTTAAAACAAATCTTTTCTTTTCTGAATCAGGCAATTGCTTCATTATTTGTATTTGACACAATTTAGTTAGCATGATAAATGTATGTTTGTATTTACATTTGTTAAAATATTTAGAAACCAATTCTTATTTGAATATGTATGAACCCTATCTTCCAACATTCATTTCAGAATTAGCAATATACCTTTAACAAAATTAATTGCAAATCTCATATAAGATAATTATTTTTATGGTATGTTTTCGACATGGTTGGCTTCTATTTGTTTTTTATGTCTTGTCTGGATTGTGACCTTCTCAAAAGGCCTTCGATGGTTGTCTATAGAAAGTAGCTCCAAACACTATCAAACTGTTTCAGTTCTTGTGTTGAAAGATACAACTGTCAGTTACAGTCTTGTTTTCTTTTTGTGTACTCATAACACCTTTTTCTGCATTAGAAGATATATACATATACTATAGATATGCACATACAGGTATGTATGTGTGGGCAATAGATTTACATTTTGCACAGTAGATGTTTTCTGTAAAGTAACTATGGACCTGAATTGGCAAATACTGAACCACTGTTCTAAAGGGAAATACAGTTACAGGTTTTTTTTTTTTTTGTTTGTTTGTTTGCTTATTTGTTTTATCCTCACCTGAGGGCATTTGTTCATTGCATTTAGAGAGAGAGGAAGGGAAAGAGAGAAACATCAATGAGATAGAAACATTGATTGTTTGTTTCCCCCACATGCCTGGACCAGAGATCAGGGAACAGACCTGCAACCCAGGTATGTGCCCTGAATTGGGAATCAAACCTACAACCTTTTGGTTAAGGGGACAACTTTCCACCCAATTGAGCCCCAGCAGCCAGGTCCAGTGGTACGTTTTTCTAAGCCTCTCTTCCCACATTGTAGCTAAACAAATTTTCATTTATATATACAGATTTGTTTGCCAACATCCTTCTCAAACAAATCAGTCTTATTAAGTTCAAAACTTGCTCTTCCCAATAACCCTTTTCCCTGTGTAAAGCTTAGGAGAGCTTTTAAAAATTTTCATCAGCCTCCTGATCTACAAAACCTGCCTCTCCTGAAAGCTTAATATTTTTCACACTGCACTGTATTTTCTGATATGTGAACCAGTCAACACTAGCCAGGAAGAGCTAAACATTTTCCTGACCGAGGGCAACAAGACCATGAATTAGTTTTTTAACATGACAACAATACTGTCCACTCTGCTTTAAAAAAAAATATCATCTCAGGACTTGACAAACTTAACCACTTTTTCATCTGTTTCATAGCTTCAACACACACCATAGATGTTACTTAAGCATTTTTACCAATGCCTGTATACCAGCAAGCATGTTTAAACACCTGTAGACTTAAAAAGCTAGTTGTGGAAAGGTAAGTATAGTTGGTATTATTAAAATACGAAGTTTGAATCAGACTGTTAGAAGAGGTGCTTGCATAGAAATGTAGGGACCACATCGTAGTGCATCTTGTATATTATGATAAATAGCTTCGGAAGTATTTTGCATATAGTAAGGAATTCCTTGGGAATGTCTCCCAGTTCAAATATCAAACAAATATGCTCGCTGGGTTCTATTGCACAATCTAATAGATGTGTGCCTGTTTCTCACATTTTCAGTCTTAAACTCAAGGGAACAACTCAGCCCCACACTTGCCTATTCCGGTTTCCTTTACTTTGTCTCTCAACGTATATTCTATGGTGTATATTCCCTCATATGACTGGGCCCAGGCTGTGTAGGTACCATGTGACAGAGAAAGAAATGCTCCACTAGCATCCCGTTTATGCTACTCAGAGGTCTCCTCTCAGTTTGCTATTTGTATATTGAACATGTGTAAGTTCAATAGCCTATAGACAGGCTTCCTGAATTAGTTTATTTTCTCTGATATGCATGACATATATTAGCATTTAATTTTTCAAGAAATCAGAACATCGTATTTAGACCCTTCTATTACTGAGGCTCAGGAACTCCACCATGCCACTTGTGTTCTCCTGGAAGCAGAATCAAGACTCAGGAAGAAGTGCAAGGAAATTTTGTACATAACACCCTTGAAAGATAAACGGAACAGAGCAGGTGTCAGGAAAAGCCACCGACTGCAGTGCAGCGGTGACAAACTTTTGGCCAGGTTGTCCTGGAGCTCTGGAGCAATTGCTGTAGAGTAGCAACTTTCAACCCACGTGCCCAGAGGACTTTTAAAACACGCAATAACTTACACTTAGTCTGGGGCACTGACCGCTTTGCCCTTAGGTTTTCAAACACAAATAATGACAATAGGCAACACAGCAATAGCTGTCTGGTGTGGATAAATCATAATTAAACCTTTTGTTGTCAGGTTGGCAACAAATACATATTTTTGGAGTACCACAGGCTTTTTGTAATTAGTTTAGTGTCCTGAGGTGAAAACTGTTGACAATCGCTGCCACAGAGGAGTTCCTCACTGGAGAGAAACATCTAGACTAGCACCATCATTAAGCAGTCATTGTCTTGCGGTTATTTGGGAAGTGTTCTCTAGCTAGAAGATGTCCGCAAAAGGCACCCCTTGCATTCAGTTGAAAGGTCTTTCTTGAAGGGAGATTCCCACAGTGCATGTTCATGAGGCCGTGCCTGTCTCATTTGTCCTGTGCTAGTGTCTTGTTCTGTGCTGCAGCAGGTCTCTGGACCGCAGTCTGATGGCCTTCCTCTGAGTAGTGTGAATGCAGAGAGACACACACTTTCCTCCAATCTCTGACAGTATTTTGTGCATAAGAAGTAAGGCACTGTGCTTTTTAACTGTACGGGAAACAAATAAATGCAACTTTATATATATATATATTTTTTTTTCATTTTAAACATTTTCTTATCAATACAAACATGCACTGATGCCAATAACAATAAGTAACAGAAGTTTTAGTGTCTTGATAATCTGAGAGAGGGAATCTACAGTTCCTGATTCTCCTTTTAACTAGAGTTTTATTTCTTTGTTTCCATTCCATTCCCTACCAATTTCACCCCAGGGCAGGCTTAATATACATCTTTGTCACTTGTAGTCCCACTCTTAGTGAAAATCTTAGGGTACTTTTCTCTACAGAATTCCCTGTTCTTAGATACAGCCCTAAATTTGTCCTTATTATAGAGCAACGAGTGCAAATTTCTTTCAGGTGGATGATGCACTTTCCAAAATAATTTGCTTTTTAGAGTAGTTAAAATAGGTAACTTGTAGGCAAAATGCCAGCCTAAGTAAAATATTCACAAAACAAGTGAGTAGGAATGTTAATGGATGCTTCTCAATGTTGAAGCTCAAAGATCTTGCTACATACGTCAGTTTGTTAAATAATCAATAAATAAATCAGAAGGCATCCACTGGATCTAGCTAATGTTGGAATCAGCAATGAAACGTTGACAGATACATCTTTGCCAATACAGCTCTCATACATTACCAAAGAACAGTCGGGAGCACTGTTGCTTTAGGGATGTATACAGTTAAACATGAAGTTCTCCTAAACCGAAACTGACCAGGAAAGTCAAACCTGGTCAAACTCAGGTGTGATATCACTGCGACAAAGGTCGCAGCATTCTAGAAATAAAATACAGAGTAGTTACTTCATTATGACCAAACTGTGCTCCTATCTTCTTAGTATTTTAAAAATACTGTAGTATTTTATTAGAGAAATTAACAAAAAGTTAATAAAGTGGATCTTTATAAAAATAGAAAATCAAATCTGAATAGCATTGCATTTGAAAAATGTGGAAGATCCATGGAATGAACACAGCCTTTGCTGTCAGGAAGGCTTCAGATTAAATCCTAACCAAAACATTTACTTCCCTCTTCAAGTTAAATTTTTCACTCATAAAATATCAATACTTGTACCAAATTCATAGAATTGTTCTAAAAATAAAATATTATAGTAAGTGGCATATAATAAATATTCAATGAGTGAATAGTATTACAAGTAATAAAAATAATAAAATTTAATTACAAAATATATGCTCTGTATTCTGTTGTTCAAAATCATCCCTATGAATCTATTATAATTATAATATGACAATTATAATAACTAAATAAATTATTATTTATCATTTAGTGTTTCTTTAAGTCTTGTTTTAGATATAAAATATACTTGCATGAAAGCCTTCCATGTCCTATTTCAGTCCAAGAAATATTCGATACAGTATTAGCATGATATAACACTCAGATGAAAAGTAAGCCTAAATTAGGAAATTTCCTGGTAACTTTTCATTTGGTTTGTGTCTCTGAATCCTCCTTTGTCTTTTGCTGCTCTGCAGATAGACAGTTATATCTTAATACACTTGCCAGCCTCCTATAGGCTGATGGGCATATAGAAGCCCTGAATGCTGAAAGCACTTAAAAAAATGAAATGAGTGGTACATGTGATATTAGTGAAGAGCCAATTCAACAGAGGAATGTGGAAGTACATTCTGCATGCTGTTCCTTGGAGGCTGTTTTCCTAGCTCTTTAGAGCTCTCTGCTGTGATTCACTTATCTGTTATGTGACTCTCATCATGAGCAACAAATTGCCTGTGAGTCAGCAACACAGAGTGCTATTTAAAATGTTATAAAACACTCAGCTGTCTTAGCAGACATAATGATGTAGCAAAGGCAGAGGACTAACAAAAAGTCAAGAAGGCTCCTTGGCCTTGTAGCTTCATTGTCTTGTTACCTGAGCTTACATGATGCAAAGGTCAAGACACCGGTAGAGGAGAGCAGAATTTAGGAGCAGTGTGAGGGAATTACGTTGCTTTGTTCCTCTCAGCATTAAGGGAAGTCATAGCATGTCCTTAGCTGCCCAGCGAGATTAAAAGCTACACCAGAAGTCTGTGGATAGTTAATGGTGACTAATCATATACTATGCCGTCTATTATTCTATAGAGCTAGGTCACGTCAATGATTGCACCCTTAAAATTGTATTGCACTTTAAATCTTTTATTCAACAATTTTTTTAATAAAAACAAGTTTATATGAAGCTATCGGAAAATGATGGTTAAAAAAATATCAACATACCATACAGAAATAGTGACCAAATTTTATCAACTTATGAGTGAATTTTTTAAAAATAGAACTTAATAAATTTTGGCCTCATGTTCCATCAAACACACAGGGGTGGGAAAAAGTAGACTCATAGTCGGGAGTATGCAAAACAGAGTTTAAGCAATTGTAATAATCATAACCTGCATGCATTTTTCCATACGAACAACTGTGAACCTGCTTTTGTCCACCCCTTATTTTAAAAATGAGGATGATAAATACTAGTCGCCCAATCGCGTAAGAGACAGATAACATTTTAAATTTTTTTTGTTATTTTATTTTATTATTATTTTTTAAACTAGTAACAAGCCATGTATTCTTCTCAACCAGGATATTTTACTGTGAATGATAAAACTACTTCCTATTTTGCAAGGCACTTGTATATATTAGAAATGTATATATAATGCTCCTCCCATAAGAAATAATAAATAGAAGCTATTATAACTTGTTTAAGAAAGAAACTTGATTGAAGGATGTGTAAATATTTCAAAAGTTACCAATTTATTAATTTTAAATATGTGAAGTATATTTTACATTCAGAAATGTTACTTCAATGAGGCAACAAAAAAGGCTATTTAGAAGAGGTTATTGCTATTGCTCACTCTTTTTGAACAGCAAACCAAGACAGGCAGTTGTTTCTCTTTGCTTTTATGTAATACAGACATTGAAATGGCATGAAAAATACTATGTGTTAGTTATTGCTTTTTACTCACAAACTTTTTTTTGGAGGGGGGAATTACTATGAACAGGAGCCCTGTGAGGTAGGAAGGCAGATTTTTTAAATGTAAGATCAAGTAGTTTAAATAATTTGTGCAGTCAAGAATCTCACTGGATATAAGGATTCTCATCAAATTTCCAAAAGCTAAATCTTGTCAAAATGCATAATGTACTTCCACTGATTTTTCTGGTATGTGATTACTATACTTACGCATAAATGTTTTTTTTGGCAGACTGACCACATTGTGTGAAAAACATGGATTAAATATATGGAAATTTTATAACAAAAAGAGAATAGCAAGGAATGATATAGCACTAAGTTATAATTATGGAACACCAAAAGACCAAAGTTTTACTTATTCTTCCCTCCTTCTCTCTTTCTCCCACCCTCAGCGTTTCCCCCCACCTCCTTCATTTCCTTCCTAGTTTAATGTCTTCTTAAAACGCAAAATAAGTCACCCTGTCAAATTCCTTTGTGTCTATCCATCCTGCTTTTCAATCAAGATGATTTTGAATATTCCTCAAATAACATTCTTTAATGTAAATTATAATATCAGCTTCTCTAGGTTCTAAATTATTAAGCTGATTTGGAAATTGATGTCTTTAAAAATTGAATTGATTTAGGAACTTAATATAGCTCTACTATTACACTTCTTTTTTATCTTTAACAACATTTTTTAAATTTATAAATGATGAACTTATTTCTTTACATTCGTTTGGAAGTTTTATTTAAAGAATAATTTAACTTGGAAAAAATCGAAGTTGTGGGCAATTATGCCAATGTTTGTCATGAAAATTGATGTTTCAACTCACCATTATTGCTGACTACGCCACATGCTATTGTATGGTTGCACAATCCTGTATTCAATACTCCCTATTGTTGCACATTGAGGAGGTTTTATGATTTTTAAATCAATAATACGCTAAAAAACACAATAGCTACAATTATTATTTCCTTAGAATAAATTCTTGAGAGTAGATTTTCCTATTGGTAGTCTTTTAAAAAAAATATTGGCATCCTGGTAGACTTGTTTTCATCCCAAAGTGAGTACGTGTACGTTCACAAGTGCTGTGTAGGACACGGTCACTTTTCTCACAGACGTTCTAGCTCAGGGCCTTGTAAACTTCAATTCCATTTGTCAGTCACATGAATAATAGAGTTTCCTATTGTGATCAGCATTTCTTACTCCACTACAAAGTCACAGGCTAGGTATGGTCTTATTGGTCAATTGCCCGTTCTGATTAGACAATTCTTAGACTAATTTTAAGTATTTTAAATATAACTTTAAAATTTTTTTAAATATTTTATTTATTTTTAGAGAAGGGAACGGAGGGAGAAAGAGAGGGAGAGAAACAGCAATGTATGGTTGCCTCTCACATGGCCCTCACTGGGGACCTGGCCTGCAACCCAGGCGTGTACCCTGACTGGGAATCGAACCGGGACCCTTTGGTTCCCAGTCTGCACTCAATCCACTGAGCTACACCAGCCAGGACTAAATATAACTTTTGATTACTTATTTAATAGTTAAATTTGCATTTCCATTGTTACATCATTATCTTGCTGACTTATTTTGAAGAACTTTTAAAATCTTATGATATAAGCATTAGAAGACTTAAAAATAGATACTGTATTCATCATACTGATGAATAGATACTTTATTCATCATTAAAATAAAAGATACAAAATACTAATTATCATTGCTATGTGGAAGATTTTTATTTTTGGCTATATTTTCTGAAAGTAACTATAGTTACCTGAATTTATTTTGTAATTTTAAAAGATTTTTCTTTAATCATGAGAACACACCACTGTGAAACTTCATCTTGTCTTAGCATGTCCATATGGTACGTAGTAGTGCTGGAAATGTTAACTGTATTTTAGTCCTGTTTTTTTTTCACAATGAAGTCAGCGAAGGTGGGAAGATATAGTTAAACACTTTGTCAAAACTGAAAAAAAATTAAATAAATATCATACTATAGTTACTTCTAAAACAGTAATTAATTTGACATATGCATTTATATACGTTTATGTCATGCTTAACCTTATGAATTTTAAAACTTCTTTGATGGGAGATTTAACTTAAAAATAAATAAAAATTCCTCAGATACTTGTATTTTTACCTACACTTTAAAATAATGAACTCTGATCCACAATAATATAATAAAATATATTTTTCATAGCAATGCATAAGAAGGGGACCACTTAGCTGCAACATTTACAGGAGCCTGTTTTCTGCTTTACACCACATGGTAATGAAGGGAGTCAGCCATTGAAGGCAAGTGGGAACTAAGCTTACAATCATTTATCAGAGACTAACTGATCACATATCATGTGACAATAACAAGCACTGTTAGAATTAAAACTGGGATTGTGCATGCCAAGGGACCCTGTCCAAAAGGATACCAAATATTATAAATTCTTTTCTATACTGCAAATCATGCTGTTAATGTGTTCCTTTGTCCAAAAGAGAACTGAGCCATATAAAAGTGTTTGACATTGGACTTTGAGTTGTCAACATCTTACTGATAAATGTGAGTGTTCCACAAGTGTCTTCTCCTTTTATCTTAGACATTCCTTGAATGTACTTTTTATATATATATGTCAAATCAAAGTCAAATGTTCCTATAGAGTGATTGCACCAATATTTCCTCCATAACTTTTTCTGCTCAAGTTTCTATTATTTGATTATTTTCCTAGGGAATAATGTCTGTTCTGACATTGCAGAGCTACATGTATTATTATAAACTAATATGTTTCTAGAGTTTTGAAAACAACATGTAGTTACTTCGTACTGTACCTTTCAACCGAAACATACTGATTTGAAATGGAGGACAAATGATCCTGCTACATCGATGATCACCAAAACGCTTGATGGATGCACCCCACGTTTATCAGCGCTCACTTTAATATGATTTTTCTTTCTCTATCCACCTTCCAAAATTTCATTTTATTCAAATGAATAACAAATATAATGAATAATAAATGTAATGCATTTATGCAGACCTTGTCCACAGTAGAATATCCTTGGAGTCTATTTATTTTACTTCTTTGTTCTTTCAAATTTTAAAGTGAACCCATTCAAGAACCATTTGTAACTACATATTTTATAACTCATTCTATAACTCCATAGCTAAAGGTAAATGTAAAATAGTACCAAATTAAAAACATCAATTATTGGGAATGCAGACTGGTACAGCCACTGTGGAAAACAGTATGGAACTTCCTCAGAAAAATGAAAATGGAACTGCCTTTTGACCCAGCAATTCCACTACTGGGATTATACCCTAAGAATCCTGAAAAACCAATTCAAAAGGACCTTTGCACTCCTATGTTCATAGCAGCACAATTCACAATAGCTAAGTGCTGGAAACAACATAGGTGCCCATCTACAAATGAATGGATCAAGAAACTATGGTACATTTACACAATGGAATTCTACGCAGCAGAGAGGAAGAAGGAGCTTATACCTTTTGCAACGGCATGGATGGAACTGGAGAGCATTATGCTAAGTGAAGTAAGCCAGGCAGTGAGGACAAATACCATATGATCTCACCTTTACCCGGATCATAATCAACAAAAGCAGAGAGCAAGCAAAACATAACCAGAGACATTGAAATTAAGAACAGTCTAACAATAGACAGGGGAGAGGGGGGGAGGGGATAATCGGGAGAAGAGTTTTCAGGAATCACTGTAGAGGACACATGGACAGAACTAAGGGGGAGGAGGGAGGCTGGGGGGCTGGGACGGGAGGGGAAGGGAGGGGGAGGGGAGAGGCTGCAAATAACTGTAATTAAACAAAAAAATTAATAAAAAAAATAAAAAAATGCAGCTGATTTCTGGATGTTTATTTTGTATCCAACTACTTTACTGAATTTATTTATTAGTTCCAATAGTTTTTTGGTGGACTCTTTAGGGTTCTCTGTATATACTATCTGCAAATAACAACAGTTTTACTTCTTCCTTTCCAATTTGGATGCCTTTTATTTCTTCTTATCTGATTGCTGTAGCTAGGACTTCTAGTATTATGTTGAATATGAGTGGTGAAAGCCAATATCTCTATCTTGTTCCTGATTTAAGGGAAATACTTTTAGTTTTTCTCCATTGAGTATGGTGTTGGCTGTGGGTTTTTCACGTATGGCCTTTATTATGTTGTGGTATGTTCCCTCTATTCCAATTTGTTGAGAGTTTTTATCATAAATGGATGCTCGATTTTCTCCACTGCTTTTTCTGCATTTATTGATATAAAGAATTGCCCTATGACCCAGCAATTCCGCTTCTGGGGCTGTATCCAGAGAAACCTAAAACATTAATTCAAAAGAATGTATGTATCACCATGTTCATTATAGCATTTTTACAATAGCCAGGATATGGGAACAACCCAAGTGCCCATCAGTAGATGAGTACATAAAAAAGCTGTGGTATGTATACACCAGTGGAGTACTATTTGGCCATAAAAAGGAATGAAATGTTACCTTTTGTGACAGACAGCATGGATGGATCTAGAGCATATTATGCTAAGTGAAATAAGTCAGACAAGAGAAAGGCAAATGCCATATAATTTTACTTATATGTGGAATCTAAAGAACAAAATAAACAAAATTGAAACACTCATAGGAACAGAGAACAGATTGATGGTTTTGATGGAGGGGAGCAGATTTGGAGAATTGGGTGAAAAGGTGAGGGCATTAAGAAGTATAAATTGGTAGTTAAAGAATAGTCACGGGGATGTAAAGTACCACATAGGGAATGTAGTCAATAATATTGTAGTAACTGCGAATGGGATCAGGTGAGTACTTGAAATATTAGAGGGGACCACTCTAAAGCATGTGATTATCTAACTACTATGCTGTACACCTGAAACTAATATGGAATAATATTGCATGTAAACTGTAATTGAAAAATAAAATAACATTTTTCTTTTTACTTTATTTTTAAATATAGTTATCCTTTATTTTTTTCACTGTGATAGTATGATTTTTAATTGAATTTATTGGGGTGACATTGGTTAATAAAATTATATTGGTTTCAGGTGTACAATTCTGTAATACATCATCTGCATATTGTATTGTGTGTTCACCACCCAAAGTCAAGTCTCCTTCCATCACCATTTATCTCCCCTTACCCTCTTCTATCTCTACCCACCCCCTTTCTCTCTGCACTGTACTAAAATAAAATTTTTAAAGAGTAGTTTTTTAAAGGTCTAAGTCTTACATTTTTGAGTTAAAGCAAATATATTTGAATGTTTTTAAAATAACATCAAACCTAACTGGTTTTATTATGTTGGATATGAGAGTTTTCTGTAGTTATTGTTTG
>PVJI01005278.1:83767-98424 GCA_004026765.1 Micronycteris hirsuta | reverse complement strand
TGCGAGGAGGCACAGTGTGTCTACCTATGCCTCCATCTTGGCCGTAAGTTCTTCAGGCTATTTTTTAATACTCCATAATGTGCCCTGGCTGGCGTAGCTCAGTGGATTCAGTGCCGGCCTGCGAACCAAAGGGTCACCAGTTCAGTTCCCAGTCAGGGCACGTGCCTGGGTTGTGGACTAGGTCTCCAGTAGGGGGCGTGCAAGAGGCAACCACACATTGCTGTTTCCCTCCCTTCTTCCTTCCCTTCCCCTCTCTAAAAATAAATAAATAAAATGTTTAAAAATATGCTCCCTCACGTGCTCAAGCACCGGTCACCGGACACACACTGTCCGGCTGGGATAACGTGACCCACGAGGAAGCAGTTGGATTTACACTAGTACAGCTTTCTTCTTCCTGGCTAAGAAAAACAGATCTCTCAGGTATTGGAGTGAGTTTCTCTCAAGAAGCAGGACTTCTATACCAGGGTCTGCTGGAATGCTTCCAAAAATGCATATTCCTAGGGCTCACCATAGACCTACGAAGGAAGACTTTCTAGGGCCAGAGTTCATGAATCTGTGTTTTAAAGAAGTACTCTCAAGTGGCTTTTGTGTGCACTCAAGTTCGAGAGCCACTGTCTTGAGAATAATGTTATAAATGCCTAGAAAATACATTGGGGGACCCCCCAAAACAGAATTTATTTATTAAAAATTGTGTATTCTTACATGTTTAAACTTCAGTCACCTACAAAGTACTGTCCATTTGATGCAGTACACCTATGGAGATGTTTTTTTCACTGCTCAAAACAGTTTTTGAACCCATTGTTTTGATGCCTTTTAGTGCTTCTGCCGTTTTTCTTTCACGTCTTAAAAATGTTTCCCTTTGAAGACTTTTTTTTTCATCCAGGGAAACAAAAAAAGTCACTTGGAGTGAGATCGGGTGAATAGGAAGGGTGGGGCAGAGAGGTCATGCTATATTTGGTCAAAACTGCTGAACACTCAGTATGAGGTGGGCTCAGTGGAAATCACCCATCATGAAATGGGCAAACGTGCTAAAAATCTTAAAGAAAAAAATCACTGAAGTCAAACACAGCCTCTCACAATAACACCAGCTGGTACACTGATACAGATGGGTTCCTAGAACACTCACCTAGCGGGGGAAGCCTGTATTACAAGAGGTCCACCCTCTAGAAGGTAATTCCAATTTGGGGGGTTCCCCCTTTTAGTCTTCTGCTGCCCTTATTTTTACCTTCTATAACATGAAATACCATGGTTTTAAAAAGAAAACAATGAGCCCTGGCTGGTGTAGCTCAGTGGATTGAGCGTGGGCTGGGAACCAGAGGGTCCTGGTTCGATTCCCAGTCAGGGCACATGCCTGGGTTGCGGGCCAGGTCCCCATGAGGGCCATGTGAGAGGCAACCATACATTGCTGTTTCTCTCCCTCTCTCCCTCCCTTCCCCTCTCTCTAAAAAATAAATAAAAATAAAATCTTAAAAAAAAATAAAAAAAAAAAACAATGAGTGTCTGTTGCCAATGTATTATGTAGCTCTTTAAGAGTCCCAGAAAAGTGGATTCCAAGTTCTGATGTGACAGGTGGTAACATACGTAAAGATTAGTTTTGTGTGGTCCTGAAAAGCAGAATGTGAATCCAGTCACTCAGTGTGAGCCCTTGGAGAAGCCACTTACCCTCACTGACTCGGTTTCCACATGTGTAAAATGGCAGGACTAAATCCTGCTCATCCTATATCACTGAATAGTTGGCACCCAAAATGATCTGTGTAAGGTATTCGTAGACAGCGGAGCCATGCATAGCCTGAAGGGGTGGGTAAGGTTCACGTAGGAAAAATCACAGAGGACCCTTTCTCACATGTGCAGCCTGTTCTATCTGCCAAGCTAATTATAACATAATAGCTTTCACATAGTGATTATTCAGATGTTCTTCACGTCATGAATATTAAAAATATCATTACTCAGTCTCATGCTGCTGACTGCCTGGGCCCAAAGGTGAAGGGTTAGAGCTCAGAGAGAAGACATGATTTACAAAGATTCTATTTCTCGGTTCTTCTTACGTATTTCCCTCAGCTTGGAGAAGAAAACATTCTGACCGGGATTGGGTGGCCTTACAGGCATGAACCCATGAAAGCCCCTAGCTAAGACCATGTTATAAATTCAAAACAGTGGCATACGAGGAGGAACTGTGTCAGGTCCCTGGGAGCTCCCAGAGCACCTTCCACCTGCCTCACCACTGCAGGATGCTGTTTTGTTCTGTTTCATAGTTGATTCCTGATTTAGCAAGAAAACATTTTCAGTAGTTTTAAGAAACTTTAAGCTTTTATGTCCAGTGAAATAAATTATTTGAATGGAGCTCAGTTCTTTCAAGAGTCAAAGCACTGTCTGAGTCCCTGAAGACAAACATCTCAGAAGAACAGAGAATATGACTAAGGAGTGAGAAAATCTGAATCTGAGAGTTCTAAGTAGATAGCTTTATTCAGGAAGTTCAGACCCAGCGCTTTCTCCCTTTTTGGGAGTCCTTTTCTGCAGCACTAGAAAGCAGCAAAGAGGAAACCGCTTTAGCATTCTGTGTCGTGAGAGCGGACGTCTGTGGGCTACCCTCCCAGCTCCTCCCACCCCCCCCGCCCCCCCGCAACTGTGAAAGCTGCTCTGGGTGAGGGGAGAGCAGCTGGAGCGCTCCCTGGCCACAGGCCGGGGCTGGGCTCACGGTTATGGCACGAATGCAGTAGCAGTTCTTTGTAAGGATGCGTTCCCTCCCCACAACGGCATGGCGGCTGCTTTGAAGTTAATGGATAAACAATATCTTTAGCAGTGGTCTTTAGCCTTTTTTGAGAATCTTATAGAAATTATAAACCAGAAAAATTCATATATCCACAAATTTATATCGTGGGGTGGGGTGGGGTGGGGTGGGTCAAGTTATAGAATTCCTGAAGCTCTATGTGTAGATCCAAGATGAAGAATCCCTATACTATAGGGTTTATTACTACTTTGAAAAGTAGCTTTATTGTGGTTTTCTTGAATGATCCTTAACTTGATGTTGTTAACTCTAGGTCTCTCAGATAGCTTAAATGTTTTAAAGGAAAGATTTGATTTAATCAGGTCAGCTTGTTTAGGGAAAATCAATATTTTTCCTTTAAGTTTACTGAATTAGAGTGAGAACATTTTATCTTGCCTCTTTTGAACTTATTTTTAACTTCTGACTTTGGGAGAAGAAGCAAGCAATTTTGAGCTAAGATAAGCCAACTCACAAGAGTGATTTCTTATTAGCCATTCTTCGAGTTTGTGATTTCCCCTTTCTCCAAGTGAGTTGGGATTATCAGTTTTCTTTATTCATTGTACACACTTACTAGGTTTAACTCACACAGCCAAGGAGTTCAAAGAGAAAAGTAGTAATTCAATCTGATCAATGAGTGAAGAATTAAAGTTAAAATACTTTGTTATTACTATATGTATCCACTTATGTAAAACTAAATACAGATTATAACAAAACTTACACCATAATAGTGGTACAATACAATAAATTGATACAAACTTTTAGGAAAGTAATTTGAAAATATACATTACAAGTGTTATGCTTTTTTACCCATTTATTTTTTTCTTCTGTGTTTGGCCTAAAAAAGTAAATCAGAAGAATCCAAATCAATGTTTGCAACAAAGGTGGTTTTCAGCAACACTTTTTAGAATAGCAGATATGGGGAAGGACCCATTTGTCAACATTTGAGGGATAGTTAGGCAAAAATCATGTTGCAGTTACTGCAATTTTACATAGGCATTAAAATAAAAAATACGAAGATAATGTACATATATGCATACCCATGCAAGTGTTTATAAAATAAGTGAAAATACAGCTTTGAGTTATGCATACAATTGATTGCAAATGTTTATATACAATTGATTACAAATGACTATGAATGCACGCGAATAAAGATGGAGATTGATAGAACTCTAGAGTTAGGGCAGTGACATTTTTTGTGCCTTTTTTTCTAAAATAAGTCTGTCTACAGTGAACCAGAGGGCAGCAGCTTTTTTTCCTGTGACAATGTAGTTTTTCCCTCTTTCCTAGTTAACACAGACACAGAAACTGCCGTTGTCAACGTCACATACGCAACAAGAGAAGAAGCAAAAACGTAAGTGGCTTTGGGCTTCCTTTTACATGTTTTTGAGGGTTGTCTTTGAATTCCGTTGAGTCCTGTGTTTATAAACCTTTTCTGAAAAGGTGCAGCTCTCTGACATGTCTCTGGAACTCCTGGGCATTTATATCGGGATGTCTGTTTGGTGGTTGTGCAGAAACTTTATCCTGAAAAAATGTTGAGCCATGGCCCCAAAACTGAGGTGGGAGCTGTGTTTTGATGTAGTCAGGAATAGAGAGCCCCAGCTGTGTGACAGTGTCCCCTAGACAGACTCTTGCTTTGCCAACCACCGGGAGCCGCTTTAACCTGGACTTTCCTCCATGCACCAGGATAAAGAAGCGCAGCGTATTATTTATCCACACTAATTGAATGGATACCAAAGCATCGGTTTCTCCTCTGTGTGACGTAAAAAGGGGATCCGCCTCTGTGACAGCAAGCAGGGAGCAGTGTCTGGTGGGATCTTCTTCCTGCCCCCATTCACTTCTCATCCCCCATCACGACTGCAGTGCTTCTGTAGTGGTTAACTCTGAGCTTGGCTCTTAACAGACATGAGATCGAGGCTTTTAAAAAGGCTTCCTTTTAGCCCTGGCTGGTGTAGCTCAGTGGATTGAGCGTGGGCTGGGAACCAGAGGGTCCCGGTTCAATTCCCAGTCAGGGCACATGCCTGGGTTGCGGGCCGGGTCCCCAGTGAGGGCCATGTGAGAGACAACCATACATTGCTGTTTCTTTCCCTCTCTGTATCCCTCTCTTCCCCTCTCTCTAATAATAAATAAATAAAATCTTAAAAAAAAAAAAAAGGCTTCCTTTTTAGAGGAGGTTCTTAAAGTGCCTGTCAGGTCATCGTCACTAGAATATGTCACACGTGGTCATACTTGATGGATGTGGCATACCCTTGGTTATACATCCCAGGATTATAGATTTATTTCTTTTTCAAGGTTTCAACACATATGAAGACATTATTTAACCCATTTTCATGCTGATAGTTTTCAAAAAGTTAATTCTGCATTGAAAAAGGCAATAATACATTCACTATTGACTTTTGCTCACATATGTAAGCAGGGGTTGTGCCAATGACTCACCTTCACAGTTCTTGTCCAGCCGCCACGTAGATAGGGCCTCTGTGCATATTACTTTGTTGCTTTTATTGAAATCAAAAGGCGCTACTTCGGAATAAATTCACAAACCCTAAACATTATCCTAGTACAATAGGGTTATTCATGTCACATGCTACCGGGAACATGTAAAAAAATTATCCCACTTCATGTATAATTTTGAAATGCAATAGTAGGATATTACTTATTCCCTATCAAATTAATGAATACTTTTAGGTAATAATATTCTGTACTTTTGAGGACTCAAACTAGTGTTCTCTTAACTACTGCAGGGTAGTGAGTGTTGAAACATTTTCAGAAGGACACTGGGTAACACTTAATGTTAGGGTCCTGCATGCTCTCTGATCCCGCAGCTCCACTGCGAATTTATCCTGTGTGCAAAGTTGTGGTTGCAAAGATGCCCATGGCAACACTGAATATAATAGTAAAAGATTGAACTTTATATATATAAAAATATATGTATATATAAAACAATGGAGGATCATTTACAAAAGACATAGTAAATCAATAGAATGTTAAATAGCCAGTAAAAATTAAATTGGAGGATATTGAGTGACTTGGAGAGTGTTTGGTATATTAACAATTTTTTAAAGGCTAGAAGAAGAACATGTGATATTAATTTAATTTTTATAAGTAATATATTTATATATAAGAAAAATAAGAGATAGATGTTAGGACTTTTTCTCATTTGTAGTTATTTGCATCTCAGTTTTCAATAATAAATATATATCATGATAAAAATAAGAATCATAATCTCATACTGATGTTAACAAGGAGTCTTTGATAAGAGGGAGATAGCCTTGGGTGGGGAAAAAAGCAGAATGTGGAACTGTGTATCAGGTCTGACCAGGCCTGTAGATCATGAGCAGCTGCCAGCGACGACCATTGGGAGAGTAGAGGCAGCATCTGTCGTGCCCGGGGCTGCATCCGCAGCAGGGGTTAGGGGCCTTCACGGAGGCAGCTAGTACCTGAGAGTAAATGAGCCAGTCCAGGGATCTGGGGGGTCTTCCCTGACATTACTCTCTAACAAAGCTCGCTGTTTCTTCTGCATTTCAGAGCCATCGAGAAGCTGAGCGGGCATCAGTTTGAGAACTACTCCTTCAAGATTTCCTACATCCCGGATGAAGAGGTGAGCTCCCCTTCGCCCCCTCAGCGAGCCCAGCGTGGGGACCACTCTTCCAGGGAGCAAGGCCACGCCCCTGGGGGCTCTTCTCAGGCCAGACAGATTGATTTCCCGCTTCGGATCCTGGTCCCCACCCAGTTTGTTGGTGCCATCATCGGAAAGGAGGGCTTGACCATAAAGAACATCACTAAGCAGACCCAGTCCCGGTACGTGCCTCCGGGGCTTCCTTTGCTTCCTTCTGAGGGGTCTCCTGAGTGCTGGTGGGTCCCAGCCATCCTCATGTGGCTATTGCTTGCGTCAGCAGTGGGGGGCTGTGCTGTATGGGATGGTGGCTTCTTTAAACAGCACTATTAACAGACTAACAGAAAGCTGGGGGCTTTAATGAGCTTTCATGCCAGTTGCCTAAAGGTTATACCCCAGAACACTAAAGGTTCATAAAGAAGGCACTAATGACATCACAACCAAGAATTATTCTTATAAGCAAACTAATGCTTATGATCGCATCTATCTAAAACAGAAGAAGTATGGAGCTTTATGGGATCCTAGGACCCGTTTATCTTAGCTCTTACCTCCTCTGCTGAGCCAGAGCGCTGGGTGGTGGTCATTCTTTGTGACCACCTAGGTAGACTCACAAATAGCGACATAAAGGAAGTGGGTGAATCACTGCTATATGTAGCAAGAAATAAAGTACATTTGCCTTATATTTAGTTTTCTGTCTGTTTAGGGAGACTGAACTGGTAGTGGGAATTGTAGTGATTAAAAGGCCGTGTGGAGTTGTTGATTTTTGTATGTTCATATGACCACGCATGACATAACAAAGAAAGGACAGGGCTTCAAAACAAACACCCATGTTCAAATTTAACCACTTAATGGCTTTATGATTCTGGATTTTTTCCTCTCTGAGCATCGATTGCTTCTTCTGTAAGCCAAGGTTATTATGAGAATTAGGACAGCCAGGCAGATTGAATGTAATGATCACGATGAAAGCACTTAAATTTCAAAGCGCCAAGTAACTGACAAATACTAGTTAGTTACATGCCCAGTGCATTGAGTGTCTTGTAACATAAAAGAGAAAACGCTACTTTCCTTAATGCGTCTGAGTTACTTCCAAATAATGGAAATGTGCATGAGTCCCAGAGTTCATAATCACAGGAATGAAATAGAGAGGAGAGAGGGGAAAGTACTGTCTGGGGATCCTTGTATTTTAAAATCAGCCCCCTCCACCCCCCCCCCACCCCGGCCAAGTTTGCTTCACTGGGAAAGTGATTTTTATTTATGTCTTTTTGTTCCACAAATTGTTTCAAGTGGCTTTAAAAGTGCAACAAGTTTAAATAGAAGTGAGGTTAGTTCTCAAAGTGTGTGCCCATGTTTTAGAAGTAGGCCAAAGACTTGGGTCTGGGCTTCTGGGCTTTCTAATAGTCAGAGTAAAAGGGGATACAATTAATTATGTGATTTTGAAAGTTAACAAAAACAAGTAGAGCCACAACTACCCCAAGAAGTCTGATCAAATCATCAAGCTGTTGAGCCATTAGCTTTAAGAGCCTGGGAGCAGGCAGGCTGCCAGTGGCTGGGGAACCAGAACTCAGAGAGGCAGAGCGAGGGCATGCCTCTGCTTTCTGTCTGCACTCAGATATGTAAAGCTCACTTGAATTTGGTGTTTGGATTTGGATTAACATATGGCTTTTAAAAACTGCAATCAGTTCAGAGAGTGGCACTGTGCCAGTGTGCAGAATTACCCTGCTTACTTTACTCTTCACTTCTATGATCATTTGAAAGTCGACACAAAATACTTCGTTACCAAGTTGGCTGGGTGCCTTTGTCCCACAGCACGCCTGTCCGAAATATTCCCTTCTAAATGGAGCTGCAAAGAACTCAAGTTTGGCACAAGACCCCCTGCACTGCTTGGAGAATGGCATTGGTTGCAATCGTGCTGATGACACTTCCTTGTCTGTCTGGGTCCTCGCTGTGCGTTGGCTGGTGCGGCGCTGTCTCGGGACTAACTAGGATCCTATCCCAGATGACGCGGTGCTATGGCTCCTGATTCTTTCCCCACAGGGTAGACATCCATAGGAAGGAAAACTCGGGGGCCGCAGAGAAGCCCGTCACCATCCATGCCACCCCAGAGGGGACCTCGGAAGCATGCCGCATGATTCTCGAAATCATGCAGAAAGAGGCTGACGAGACCAAACTGTAAGTTTGCGTGCAGTGCCCAGGCCGTTCCATAGAGCGAGAATAAGAGCAGGTGCTCATTCACTGAGCCCGAGACATTTTATTACAAGCTCTAACTCTATTACTAAGCATAGGGAGAGGGGAAGGATTATTTTTAAGACATTTGTTTCCAAAGAGAATACAGTGGGAAACAGATCTTGCGTATTTATAATATGGCTGTTTCTCCTCCTGTATATTTCTCCTGGTGATCCTAATGCTTTCATTACTCACTGGTAATAATTACTGGTAGGGATACCTAGACCTGGGCTGCCCAATGTCATGCAGTGGTGGAAATGCTCCATGTCTGCACCGTTTAATACAGTAGCCACTTGCCATGTGGCAGTATTGAGTGCTTGAAACGTGGCTAATGCAGTATGGAAACTTTTTTTTTTTAATTTATTCAAATTTGAGCAGTGCCTGTATGGCTAATGCATTGGGTAGTGGAGGTATAGAAGGTACATTATCATCAAAATCATCATTTTCCATTCTGGGAAAGGTTTTTGTCACCTGCTCCTAAACCACTTACATCCTTTAAAAACTGGATTACGTTTTTCTGTTAGTAGTGGAAACTGGTATCCAAGTGGCTACTTTATTCTTCTTTCTTTTCTTCCCCTTCCATGTCTTTCACTTTCTTTCCTTTTACAAAATACTTCTTAGGATTCCTGAGTGTTATACCAATTTGAAGAGTAAATATAGTTCTTACAAAAGCAATATTCTTTGTATTACAAATGAATTAATGGTAATGGAATAGATAACATAATAAAAAAGGTTCTATGTCAGATTGGCAAAATCCACTTATGGGTATTGGTGGCGTTTTATACAGAAGCACTGAGGGATAAAACTAATTCAGCAAATAATGTCAAATAGGAGTGTTCCACACTCTTGGAAGTTAGTGCACCACAAACATGGAAGTAGTCCTGAAAAGAAAAACACTACAAATCTATTCTCAGGTTTCTAACCTTTCACTTAGGAATTATTTACTCTATTTCGGGCTTTTGAAACCCTCACAAATTCTGTGGCTTAACTTGAAGAAGCCCCTCCCTCATCCAAGTTATTGCAGACTTTACAAATAACAGCCTCTTTGGTCCTTCAACCTGGGTACAAGCAATGTTCAATATTCTAAATAATCAGAAAGACTGACTTCTAAATTGGATTTTTAAGTTTTTGCATAGAGCCAAGATGGAGTGTGAATGTTGTGGAAATGCACGTGTTGAGTGCCGGTGTGCTCGGCGCTGTGCAGGGGTTGAGGCTGCGGTCGTGAACAAGACCCAGCTCCTGCTTTCATGGAGCTCACAGTCCGCTGGGAGAGGTGTCCACTGAACAGCCATGGAACGTGCTGACAGTGGGAAATGACTGCTTATTACTGGAGGCTTTAATCAAGGTTTTAGGGGGCACAGCAGGAGGTTTGGAGATTTCAGAGAAGGCCTCCCTGTATAAGTGACATGTAAACTGAGCCCTGAGGGTGGTGAGTAAGAGGTGGAGGATGCAGGGGAAGAGGGATCCTAAACTTTCTTTTTATTCATTTATCAAATATTACTACGTGCCAGGCACTATTCTATGTGCCATTCAGCAAAGCTGACCCCTGCCCTCCACCCACCCCCAAAAATGCCTGCCCTCCCAAAATTACATCCCCTTATTTTAAGGCAGTAATAATGCATCTGTTAGATCCTTTTGATTTCATTAACAGAAAACCTAAGTGGCTTAAGCAATAAGAAACCATTATTATGCCACGTAATAAGAAGTCCTAAGGTAGAGCAACTCCAAGGTCAGTTGAATCATGGGCTCAGAGACCTGTGACTTTCCTTTCTGTTTTACCTTCTTTGGGGTGTCTCATACTTTCCTGGCGATGACAGGATGGCTGTAGTGGTTTCAGGCCTTGTGTCCCCACAGAATAATACTCAGAAGTTAACAGACAAAGCTTCTTTTTCTTGTTATTTTTTTTTTTATTGTGGTAAAATCACATAACATGGAATTTACCATCTTAACTATTTTTAAGTGTATAGTTCTGTAGTGTTGAGTGTATTCACGTTGTTGTGAATCAGGTCGCCGGAACTTTCTCATCTTGCAAAACTGAAACTCTGAAGCCATTAAACAGCAGTTCCCGTGTCCCCCTCACTCCATCCCCTGGTGGCCACCATTCTGCTTTTTGTTCCTATGAATTTGACTGCTTTAGAGAACTCAGATGAGTGGAATCGAACGATACTTGTCTTTTTGTGACTGACTTTTTTCACTTTACATGATATCCTCAAGATTCATCCATGTTGTAGCATGTGACAGGATTTCCTTCCTTTTTAAGGCTGCATAACGTTTCACTGTAGGTATATACCACGTTTTGTTTACTCATTCATCCACTGATAATTGGGTTGCTTCACCTCTCAGCCATTGCAGAGTGCTGTTATTACCATGGGTGTGACGATCTGTTTGACACCTTGCTTCTAATTCTTTTGGATATATACCCAGAAGGGAATTGCTGGGTCATGTGGTAGTTCCATTTTAAATTTGTTGTGAAGCCTCCATACCGTTTTCCATAGCAGTTGCACCATCTTACAGTCCTACCAACAGTGCACAAGGGTTTTGATTTCTCTGCATTCTCACCAACAAAAGAACTTGTTATTTTCTGTTACTTTGATAGTAGCCAAACTAATGGGAATGAGGTAGTATTTTGTATTCACAATACCTCATTGTGGTTTTTGTTTGCATTTCTTTTTTTTTTTAATAGAAGCCATCTTTATCTTTTTTAAAAAGATTTTATTCTAGAGAGGAGAAGGGAGAGAGAAAGAGAGGGAGAGAAACATCAGTGTATGATTGCCTCATGCACACACCCTACTGGGGACCTAGCCCAAAACCCAGGCATGTGCCCTAGACAGGGAATTGAACCAGTGACCCTTTGATTCACAGGCTGGTACACGATCCACTGAGCCATACCAGCCAGGACTGTCTGCATTTCTTTTGTGATGGTGATGTTGAGCATCCTTTTTATGCTTTTTGGCATTTGCAGATCATTTTTGGAGAAATGTCTGTCAAGTCCTTTGCACATTTTTCAAACAGATTATTTGATTTTTTTATTGTTGAGTTGTAGGAGTTCTTTATATATTCTGGATATTAATCCCCTATCAGATATATGATTTGCAAATATTTTCTTTCATTCCGTAGATTGTCTTTTCACTATTGGTTATGTTCTTTGATGCAGAAAAGTTTTTAAGTTTGATGTAGTCCTATTTGTTTATTTTTGCTTTTTGTTGCTCATGCTTTGGTGTCATATCCAAGCAACCATAGCAGGTCCTGGTCAAGTTGCTCAGTTGGTTAGAGCCCCATCCAGATACACCAGGGTGCGGGTTCTATCTCTGGTCGGGACACATAAGAATCAACCACTGAGGCCCTGGCTGGGTAGCTTGGTTGGTTAAAGCATTGTCCCAATACTCCAAGGTTGCAGGTTTGATCCCCATTTAGGGTACATACTAGAATCAAGCAATGAATGGATAAATAAGTGGAACAACAAATCGATATTTTTCTCTCTCTCTAAAAGTCAATAAATAATTATTTTTAAAAAGATACCATTGCAAAGTTCAATGTCATAAAACTTTCCCCATGTGTTTTCTCTAGGAATATTGTAGTTTTAAGTTTTATATTTAGGTCTTTAAAATGTTTTGAATTAATTTTCATATATGGAGTAAGATAAGAGTCCGTCCTCATTTTTTTGCTTCTGCATATCCAGTTTTCCCAACACTATTTGTTGAAGAGACTGTCTTTTCCCCATTGTGTAGCCTTGTCACACATGGCAAAGATCATGTGACCATATATGTGAGGGTTTATTTCTAGGATCTCTATTCTGTTCTGTTAGTTTGTCTGTCTTG
The DNA here is from genome assembly GCA_004026765.1 of Micronycteris hirsuta. Taxonomy (NCBI): domain Eukaryota; kingdom Metazoa; phylum Chordata; class Mammalia; order Chiroptera; family Phyllostomidae; genus Micronycteris; species Micronycteris hirsuta. Next base: position 86,009 of record PVJI01005278.1, on the reverse strand, counting down.
ATACCAACACTTCACTGTTTTGATACTATAGTTTTGTAATGTGTTTGAAATGAGTTCTCCAACATTGTTCTTTTTCAAAATTGTTTTGACTAGTGAAGGTCTCTTGAAATTCCATATAAATCTTAAAATGAATTTTTCTATTTCTGCAGAAATTGCCACTGGGATTTTGATAGGGATTGCATTGCATCTGTAGATCACTTTAGGTAGGGTGGACATCGAAACAGCATTGCCTTCCAGTCCATGAATGCAGGATATCTTTCCATTGTTTTCTCTTGTCTTTTATTTCTTCCAGCAGTGTTTTGTAGTTTTGGTATATAAGTCTTTTACTTCCTTGGTTAGGTTTATTCCTAAATATCTTTTTCTTTATGATGCTATTGTAAATGGAATTATGTGTTTAATTTGTTTTTCAGATTATTTTTAGTAGATAGAAACATGGTATCCCATGACATTGTTGAATTAGTGTATTCTAACAGCTTTTTGTGGAATCTTTAAGATTTTTAACATAGAAGATCATGTCTTTTGTGAATAGAGATAATTTTGCTTCTTCCTTTCCAATTTAGACACTTTCCTTTCTTTTCCTTAACAACTTACTCGGGGTGGTAAGAGCAGCATCCTCGTTTCATCCCCGATCCTGGAAGAAAAGCTTTCAGTCTTTCGCCATTGAATATGCAGTTCATCGTGGAGGCTTCACAAATGGCATTTATTATGTCGAGGTAGTTTTATTCTACTCCTAGATTGTTGAGTGTTTTTAACATGAAAAGGTGTTAAATTTTGTCAAATGCTTTTTCTCTATCAATCGAGGTGACCGTGTGGGTTTTGTTTCTCATTTTGTTAATGCGGTGCATTACATCGATTGATTTTTATGTATTGAGCTACCCTGGCCTTCCAGGAGTGCGTCCCACTTGGTCATAGTGCGTAATCCTTCTTACATGCTTCCAAATTCAATGTGATGGTCATTTTCAAAGTATTTTTGCATCAATATTCTCATTAGGAATATTGGTCAGTAGTTTTTTGTCTGTTTTGTTTTTGTTGAAGTGTCTTATTTGGCTTTAATAGTAGAGTAAAGCTGGCCTCATAGAATGAGCTTGGAAGTGTTTGCTCCTCTTCAGTCTTTTGGAAGAGGTGGAGAAGAACTGATTTTAGTCATCTGACCTGGACGTTTCCTTGTTTTTGATTGTTTACTCAATTTCCTTACTCATTATTTATTCAGATTTTCTGTTCATGTTTTTATCTTGGTAGTTTCTGTGTTTCTAGGAATTTATTTATTCTAGGCTATACAGTTTGTTGGTATATAACTGTTCAGAATATTCTCTTATAATCACTTTTTGTTTCTGTGGCATCAGTTGGGATGTCCTGTCTTTTATTTTTCACTTTATATGAGTGTTCTCTTTTTTCTTAGTTCACCTAGCTGAGCTGTCGATTTTAGTTACCTTTTCAGAAAAACAAACTCTCGGTTTTACTGATTTTTTCTTTTGTTTCTCTATTCTCTATTTTGCTCATTTCTGCTCTAATCTTTATTATTGCCTTCCTCGTGTTCGTTTGGGTTCCGTTTATTCTTTTTCTAATTTCTTCAGATATAAAATTGTTGATTTGAGATTTGACTTTATTTAGCTTTTTAATCATTCAGCTATGTTTTGACTGGAGAGTTTAATTAATCCCTTCGCATTTAAAGTGAACACTGATGGGGAGACTGGAAATTGCCACTTCGTTCACTCGTTCTTCTGTGTCCTTAGCTCTGCTGTCCCCGCTTTCCTTTCTTACTGCCGCCCTTTGTGTCTTTGTTTCTGGGCGTTTTCTTCTCTTTTCTAGTGATAGGCTTTGATTCCTTTTCATTTCCTTTTGTGTATATTCTGTAAGGGGGTGTGAGTGTATCTCTCTCTCTCTCTCTCTCACTGCGGTTATATAAGACATCTTAAAATTATAACATTCTATTTTAAACTGATAACTTCATTTACATTAGGAACTCTACTCCGTTACAAGTCCACCCTCTCCTTTTTTAAATTGAATATTAGGGTGGCTTTGGTTAATAAAATTATGTAGGTATATAATTCTGCAGTACATCATTCGTATATTGTATTGGGTAGTGACCCCAGGTCAGGCCTCCTTCCAGCACCATTTATCCCCCGTACACCTTCCTCTGCCTCTACTTCATTATTGATGTCACAAGTTAATTTTTATGTATTATATGCCCATTAACATATTTACCTTTTTTGTTTTTGTCATTTAAATTTATACATCAAAG